>CAIGQZ010000461.1:13772724-13784490 GCA_903798205.1 Danio tinwini | reverse complement strand
CGCACACACTTACTCACATAAACATACACAAACACATACACACACACACACACACACACAAACACGTACACACGCACACAGTCACATAAACACACACATACACAGACACAAACACACACACACGCACACACCTACTCACATAACACACATACACAGACACAAACACACTTACATAAACATACATAAACACACACAAACACGCACACACTTACACAAACACACATACACAGACAAATACACACACAAACCTACACAAGCACACACACACACACTCACACACATACATTTACAAACACACGCACATACACACACACACAAACATGCACAATGACACACACAAATACACACAGACACCAAAATGCATGCACACACATGCACATTCACTCACTCACAGACACAAACACACACACACACAAACACACACACACACACACACAAAAACCTACACAAACATACACACAGACACAAAAGTGCATGCACACTCACACACCCACGCACACAAACATACACAAACACACTAACATAAACAAGCACACAGACTCTCACACAACCAGACACACACATACACAAGCACACATACACTCACAAACAAACACACTTTAACCGTTGACTTCAATACTGTTTGTTTTTCATCCTATAGAATTCAATGGCTACCGGATTTCAACATTCTTCAAAGTATCTTCCTTTGAGTTCAACAGAAACAAAAACAACCTCATAAAGGGCTGTCATTTAGCATTGTATTAGTATTGTGTTAGTATTGGATAGGTACATATTTCAGTTTTCATCCTCTACAAACATCTCCATATTTTTATGTGTGTGTGTGTGTGTGTGTGTGTGTGTGTGTGTGTGTGTGTTTGTGTTCAGGTTTACTTATGAGATCGCGCCTGTGTTTGTGCTGATGGAGCAGCTCACACTCAAGAAGATGAGGGAGATCATCGGCTGGCCAAACGGAGATGGAGACGCACTCTTCTCACCTGGTAAACCGATCACAAATCACCCACAACAAACTAAACAGGTCATTCCACACACATCTCAGTTTTTCTGTGCCCAGACGTAGAAATATTACACTTTAGATTCATAATCTCGGGCACACTTTACAATAAGGTTTCATTAGTTAATGTATATACTGGCGACGCGGTGGCGCAGTGGGTAGCACGATCGCCTCACAGCAAAAAGGTTGCTGGTTCAAGCCTCGGCTGGCTCAGTTGGCGTTTCTGTGTGGAGTTTGCATGTTCTCCCCGTGTTGGTGTGGATTTCCTCCGGGTGCTCCGGTTTCCCCCACAGTACAAAGACATGCAGTACAGGTGAATTGGGTAAGCTAAATTGTCCGTAGTGTATGAGTGTGTATGGGTGTTTCCCAGTGATGGGTTGCAGCTGGAAGGGCATCTGCTGCGTAAAACATATGCTGCATAAGTTGGTGGTTCATTCCGCTGTGGTGACCCCAGATTGATAAAGGGACTAAGCCGAAAAGAAAATGAATGAATGAAATGCAATAAAGGAATATAAACAGGTCCTTATTAATCATTTAATAAGTCATACAGTTTTAAATGTCTGTTTATTTTGTGATGAAGAAATATATATGGGAGCTTCTTTCAATTTCAATGTAGTTAATAAACATAAGTCAACTAAAATATTTTCTAGCTGTAGCATGTTAAACTCTGCGGTCCCGGTGGCGGGTCCGGTGATGTCATCGACTTCTCCTTTAATTTTTAAAGGCCGCGGATTGCGCAACACCCCGGAAGTGGCTCTGTTTGAGAGTGTAGAAGCAAAATTTTTGCACATATGCATCACTTCGGTTTTTACTTTACTGTACAAAAGTTATTTACACTTAAATACACAGTATACTGGATACCCGAGCTGGGTAATGAACATTGGTTTATTTTCATATCTTATAGTCATTGACTAATTTTAATATAAGGTTATGATGCCTAAAATGGAAAGGAGATAAAATAAGTAATGTAAACTCATGTTCCTATAGTTATTATCATCTAAAACTAAGCAAGAGCAAATATGTACTATTTATTGTGAATGATCAAAAAGTTATTTTCCCAGTATTCAGATGAAATGCAACAGTTTTGTCAGAAAACATGATAGAGATAAAATTATTTTTCCTAGTGTTTGCTGCTCTCTGCTGGTTTCAAGCAGAACTGTCTGGAGAAGCTAAATTCTACAAATAGATAATCTACACCCTTTCAAAAAAGCATTTTAGAAAAAATATATAAAAAAGCGCTCAATGTTGAAGTGGTTCATAATAAAACAGAAAACATATCAAATAGTATTTATTACTTTCAGCAGTTTCTTATGTAAATTCAAAGGGTTTTCTATTTAATTACACTGGAATTTTTCATTTATAGCAATGCATTTGGATATGGAAGGTTTTCAAAATTTGGTAGGCGGAAAATACATTAAAAAATGGTATAGCACCTCTTATCAGTTGGAATACAATAAATTTTGCGTAGATTATGGTAGAGACATTTTTCTTTTTTCCTCTGATTACACACATGTGCAGGAACCACCAAAATTATTTACAGCAACATAGACCAGACAGAACCTAAAAGGTACACTTTCAAATTTGAGTTTCTAAAAAAAAAAAATACAAAAAGCGCCTCTTTTTTTAGGTGTTTATTATAACACAGACAACATCTACAGTTATTTTAAATACTTTCAATAGTGTTTGATGAAAATTCAAAGGGTTTTCTTTAAAATTATACCAAATTTTTGCATTTACACCTCTGCATGTGGATTTGAGAAGCTTTTAAATTTGGGTAGGCAAAATCCAGGTGGAAATCCCAAAATAGCACTAGACTTTAAAAGGTTAACATAAAGTTTTAAATACTGTAATATAAATGGCATATTACTGTATTACTGAATGGTAAACACTATAATGTGCCTATATAAATATTTTATTATGTAGGAGGAATGTGTAGAAATTGTGTTATTTAGAAATGTTTTATTTAGTAGTGCATTAACATTAATATGTCATGCATTTTGCCAATATAAACACATTTTAGACGTGTGAAGTAATGAAGTTATTAAGACAATATTAGAAATGCCTGTCAGCTATTATTTTAAATAAAATCCTGGCCACGACCTGAATCTTTTTATAATAGGAGTTTACAGGCTACCTCGTGACATAATTATGTGTATAAATACATAGGTATTTCTTTTGTCTGTCGTACCTTTAGTTTGTAAACCGTACTTTGGCGTATTTCCGTCTTTGACCTGCCGCAACGTGCGCGTGCACAAGAATACACGTGTTCAAATGTGCATGAGCGGCTGAGATTGCATCACTCTGAAGGCGCATGTGTGGCTGAGATTGCACCGGTCTGAGACTGCATCATGTCTGCAGCCAGACTCTCTTGGGACACATGCGCTATAGGTGAATTGGGTAAGCTAAATTGTCCATAGTGTATGTGTGTGAATGAGTGTGTATGGATGTTTCCCAGTGATGGGTTGCAGCTGGATGGATAAGTTATGCTGGATAAGTTGGCGGTTCATTCCGCGGTGGCACAAGTGAATAATCTACTTAATTTAGCGAGTATACCACGATTGTAACATTCATTCAGAATTATTATTTTTCTATCGGCTTGGTCCCTTTATTCATCAGGGGTCGCCACAGAGGAATGAACCGCCAACTCATCCAGCGTGTTACACACAGCGGATGCCCTTCCAGCTGCAACCCACTACTGGGAAACACCCATACACACTCATTCACACACATACACTACCGCAAATTTAGTTTATTCAATTCACCTATAGCGCATGTGTTTGGACTGTGTGGGAAACCGGAGCACCCAGAGGAAACTCACAACAACACGGGGAGAACATGCAAACTCCACACAGAAATGCCAACTGACCCAGCTGGGACTCGAACCAGCGACCTTCTTGCTGTGAGCTGACAGTGCTAACCACTGAACCACCGTGACGCCTACGATTGTAACATAAAAAATATATACTTATAATCATTAAGCTGTCATTTATGTGTTTTCATAAATGTAAACTGTAATGGATAAATGTGGTCTAAGTTGAAATGTTCGAAAAACAAATCGATTTTTAGACTTTTTGACATACCAAAACTGGTTCTGTAGTGTAGAACGACCCGAATAATGCAACTATACAACATTGTTTGATGAATTACACAAAGCACATGAAAAACTACTATAGTAATTAATAGTAAATACTACAGTTTTTAACCATATGATAGTAGATTACTTGAGTTAATCATTCATTTATTAATCAGGGGTTGCCACAGCGGAATGAACCGCCAACTTATCCAGCATGTGTTTTACGCAGCCAGCTGCAACTCAATTCCGGGAAACACCTACACACTCTTGCACACACTCACCTACACTATGGCCAGTTTAGCTTACTCTATTCACCTGTACCGCGTGTGTTTAGACTGTGGGGGAAATCAGAGCACCTGGAGGAAACCCACACGAACACGGGGAGAACATGCAAACTAACACAGAAACGCCAACTGACCCAGCCGAGGCTCAAACCAGCGACCTTCTTGCAAGGCGATTGTGCAACTCACTGAGCCACTGTGTAATCTGTTGTGGTAATTCTATGGCTGCTATGGTAACACAATAAATATAGTAATTATCATATTTTTCTACAACTGTGTAAGGTATATTATACTCAAACACCACAGTTTACTGTAGTAAAAACAAAAGTGTATTGCAGTATTATTACAGTTCGCTATAGTTAATAGTACAACATTCATTAACAAATAGATGTGAATACTATTGCATATAGAGTAGGCTTATAATACACTTTACCAGTGGTGGAAATAGTACTGAAAAATCATACTTAAGTAAAAGTACCATTACTTGCCTAAAAATGTAGTGCAAGTAGAGTAAAAGTATCTGTTGTAAATAATACTCAAAGTATGAGGAAGAAGTAGCCCTTTCAAAAGTACTCATGAGTAGTAAGTATTAAGCTATAAAAAGCTGATGTATTTACATGTAGTTTGTGGAAATGTGTAAACGTAACATTCTGTAGTGTGTTTAGTTATTGCCCAGCAGGCACACACCGTCATAAGACATAATGTTAGATTGTGATGTCAGGTGGCCAACATTCAATGTCCAGCCAGCGTCTATAGAAATGTCTAGCCAGCCAGTGATGTCCAATAAAGACGTCAAATCACTTTGTTATTTGGTTGATTTTTGGTTGTTAGAAAGTGAGCAAAATTCAATGTTAAGCCAACATCTTAAACCAACGTCATATTGACGTCAAATACTGATATTTATTCATCAGGTAGGGGAACTAAGATTCAGCATCTGATAGACATCATAGTGGTAACATTCACACAACGTCAAGCTGTAACATCATTAGACGTTGTTCTTTGGTTGATTTTAGAATGGACATTGGACATTGATGTCGGCCTGACATTGGGTTCTGATGTCAACTCTATTTTTATTTCCAAACAAAATGCAACATCCCCATGATGTTGGGGTACAACGTCAATCTGACGTCATGTTGACATCTTCTGCCTGCTGGGTGTTTAAGGCCATTTCGGTCATTATATAGTAACCATCTGTCATCTTCTCATCAGTGACATGCATCTAAGGTCAATGCGTGTGAAGATTTTGGACATCTTCTTGGACACTTTTAATACTTCCAAACAGTTTGCTGCAATTATAAATCGTCCATGTCTTGAGGTAGTTCATTATGATGCGATTTACCTTCCGTGTGCAATTTGATTGGACAGGAATCACAGGACTCATTTTTCTAATCCCCATAGACAAGAAGAAATAAAGTAATGGCTGCAGGTTGAAGGAAAGTAGTGGAGTAAAAGTACCGATACAGCACTAAAAATGGACTCATGGGAAAGTAAAAGTACATATTTTAAAAACTATTTAATAAATTACAATTTCTGAGAAAAACTACTTAATTACAGTAGTTTGAGTATTTGTTATTTGTTACTTTACACCACTGCACTTTACCTGGTTCAAAAACACTGTAGTATCACTATAGTGTGTTTTATTATGTGTGGAAAGCATTTGATTCTGAAACGCAGTCGTCTTTTGACAGGTGGTGCCATATCAAACATGTACAGTGTGATGGTTGCGCGGTATAAATATTTCCCTGAAGTCAAAACCAAAGGCATGTCTGCGGCTCCGAGGCTGGTGCTGTTCACATCTGAACATGTAAGTGCACACAAACACTGTAGAATACATGTAAGTGTACATTACCTTTATACACAGCGGCTGTCTCCCTCTAGAGGACAACGTTATTAACACGGGAAAGTGAATCTGTTTTGGACCATTTGATTGATGGCCGGCCACTTATTTTTTCGCAGAGTCATTACTCAATCAAGAAGGCAGGAGCTGTCCTTGGATTTGGCAAAGAAAACGTCATTCTCCTCAAGACAGATGAGAGGTATGGCGTACAGTGTATACCTGACATGTTTATTTTTATTTTGAGTATAGAAACAGTGAACATAGTGTATTTGAAATAAGAATAATGTCAGTGGATGATGATAATGATATTATATATGTTATTTGCTTAATAATTTCTCCTTTTTTGCATTTTTACTTACCACTTAAATTTTGGTTTCCAAAAAGATATGAATAATGGTAATGCATATTTTTTGAGCATTCATTTCTGAAGAGTCATGTGAAACTGAAGACTGGAGTAATGAAATTCGGATCATAGGAATAGTATATTCCTATATATAAAATAGCATATTGTAATACGTGTGGCGGGGTGGGTTGTATTTGTATATTTTATTTATGTATTTTATTGTTATTATTATTTGTCTTTTGCTAATTGTAAAAAAAAAAGTCTTGATATTCTTTGTGTCCTCACATTCTACATAATGTTATGTATATTATCAATAAACATACCTATTAAAAAAATAGTATATTACAATACAAAACAGTTATTTAGTTTTATATTGTAATTAATTTTGGGTAAACTGTGGAGAAAAACAACTGCTGTTTTATTTTTTATTTATAGGACCAAATTTAACCCAAGTCCCTCCCACTTATACCTCATTGACTGTCTTGTTTTAGGGGGCGTGTCATACCTGCTGACTTAGAGGCTAAAGTCATTGATGCCAAACAGAAGGTACGTCAACATCTAGACCACAATGCACTGCTCTGGTATTAGACAAGTGAGTGAGAGTATTTAACCTGCACATCTGAAGAGTTCAGTGGATCAATACTGAAGCAGCACAAGCTGAGAGATAATATGACCTTCTGTACTAATTCCAAGTCTTTCTGTTAATAAAGTGGAGCTCTTCTGTTAGTATCAACTGATGTGAGTATAAATCTTTGTTTTAGGGATATGTACCACTGTTTGTGAACGCTACGGCTGGTACTACAGTATATGGAGCGTTTGATCCGATCAATGACATTGCCGACATCTGCGAGAAGTACAACTTGTGGTTACATGTGGATGTAAGTTTGACTAGTGTTTTTAATGACTAATAAAATGTTGGGCTAACCCATATAGAAATCTGATATATGGCGATCAGGGCTTTACATTAACACCTGCCAACCCGCCAAATGCGGGTAGGTTTCAGCAGTGGCGGGTTAGACAGCCACTCCCACTAGCCACTTTGGCTGGCTGAAACTCATTTTTAAATTGCCAGTGCTGACTCGTCGTCCCTACAGATTAGACTGCTAGTTTATGACCGTTTGTCTATATGCGTACAAATGTGATCTTAAAATCGAGAAGCAGCACGAATGACAAAAACAGCTTTTCGTGCAAGCAAAAGAAAAGCAGGTGAACACCGAATGAGAGGACCACGCGCACGGTGAGACAGGCTTTCCTCACTCACTGACTAGGGCTTTAGTGTTGCGCGCACAGATGATTTGATGCGCGCAAGTGTTTGAAAGCTTTTGTGCCATTTCCTCACTGGAAGCAACCGTGCTTGGAAACAAAACTAGTGCGATGCTCGTGCACCCACAGTCTTTCAAGGGCTCGAGATTCTTTGTAAGCAGCAGCAGGTTGTTGCCGCTTTCGCTTTAACCATTCTTTAAACAGATTATTAATTGGCCTAAAATTAACCGTGTGCATCATCCTTTCATCATCGCGCACAGAATGTTTTTTACCCGCTTTCTGTTGCTTGCTGTTATTTTTGTTAATGTATTTTAATAATCATCTTTGACAATAATATTGCTTTAATACAGTATGTTGTTGTATGCATAGTTAACTGGTGATCTGGGAGCCAGAACAGACATGTGCATAGTTTTAGATGCGTGAGAATATATATATTTTTTAAATGTCAGCTGTTTTGTTGACTAAAAAGTGTATGTATACAGCCGTATTTAGCTTGTTTTGACACATTATTTAAAATTTGTGGCAAGGAAATAATTCGTTTGGTGTGGCCAGAGAAAAAAAGGTAAATCCTTATTGTGGTAAGCCCTGAAAAGTCCTGTGAAAGAAAACTAATTGCAATGCGACACTTTTTTATGAAAGCATAGCCCATTTGCTCATGCTCTTTGAGTAAGCTCATACACAAAAAACAGTTAAAAGAATGAGGAGGCAAGTGGAAAAATGAAGTAATTTTAGCATGCCAAAGTCAAATTTATGTATATAAAATATATTTTCCCAACAACCAAATTGTGGCTAGTGAAAATAACGAGTGGCCAGCCTGATCTCATGAGGAAACGTAAGTATTTTACGTTTTGCCAGTTTAGTGGCTAATTCGTACTAATTCGTACGAGTTCAGTCGTACAAAAATGTACGATTTTAAAAAGGAGGCGTGGCACCTAACCCCACCCCTAACCCCAACCGTCATTGGGTGATGAGCAAATCGTACCTATTTGTACAAATTAGATCGTACGAATTAATACGAATTAGCCACTAAATCAAAAAGTTACGAATTGCCGTGAGATTGCGTTGGAGTGGCTAGTAACAGTGGAAAACTACTAGCCACAGTGGCTGAGGATCAAAAATTGATTTATAATCATATATTAAAACCTATACTTTTAAACAACATAAATGTATTTTTTTCATATAACGAACATATTTGTCTGCTAATTGATTAAATAATTTCAAATATGAAAAACATTATTTAAATTAAATCAAAAAGATCAAATTATGTGATATTAAAATGAAGTATATAGAAAGAAATAACTGAGGTAAAATTATTTATTTGTTTATTCATTTATTTTTTTAGAATGAATTACAAAAATGTCAAGTTATACACTGAATTAACCCTTTTTTACTTATATTACTCTTTTTAAAATAGTAATTACTTCAAAAAATGTTTGTGTAGTGCTTTAGAGCATCTGTAATGCTAACTAAACAGGTGAACATAATCAATAAATCATTGAATGAGTCTTAAATCAGTGTTATCCGTGTTTGTTAAGGGTGCGTGGGGTGGCGGACTGCTGATGTCCAGAAAGCACCGTCACAAGCTGAGCGGCATTGAGAGGTCTGATTGTGAAAATCATACATTGTGAATAACTAAAATAAATGTAAATCACATTGCAGCTGCAGTGAGAGCTGAAAACGTACTTGTCTGTGTGTGTTTCAGGGCAAACTCCGTCACGTGGAACCCTCATAAGATGATGGGCGTGCCTTTACAATGTTCAGCCATCCTGGTCAGAGAGAAGGTGAGACCTGAAAAAGAGGAGTTATCATAATGATACTTGCTTTTCAAATGTTTGCCAAATCCATCCATATATTCGGTTGTTAACCCTTTACAATATATGGCACTCATTTAAATACTCATATAGGAAAGCCAAGGAGTTATACTGGAGGTTATTGCAAGACCTTCGAACTTTTATGACATAAGTGTTTTGGAAATTTATATTGTAATCAATGTCAATCAAGTTTTTTTTTTACTGTAATTGAAGTTGACATTGATGATGGTATGGTTACCGTATGAGGCTTTAAAAAATGATTGTAGTCGGTATAGTTTGGGTTATTTAGAAAAAATATACAGCAGGGATGCAACAAACTGATCAAAAGTGACAGTAAAAACATTTATAAAGTGAATATATTTTACCAATAAAAAAAAAAAACACGAGATTGAAGACTGAAAAGGTAATGTTAGTGTTAGAAGTTCATTCAAATATATCTTTGGATCATTGTCTTGCTGAAATGTCCATCTTCATCCTCCTGCTAATGTAGATGTTGGACTGAAGCGGCTGATATTCATTTACACTGAGGAAGGGCAGAGGGTTGCTGAAGAGCTACTGAGAGATTTCAACTGCTGTCTGGGCTTTCACTACATTTCTGCACCTCCCTTTCTTCATGTGTTCAATACTTTTTCTTGGCATCATTTCATTTAATTATGCAAAACTTTATTTGTAAACTTGTTCGTTTTGTTTTCTTTGCATATATGAATTTCTTTGGTTATTATCAACATCTGGTGAAAATTTGAACGGCACCTTTAGAAATATGTTTTCTAAGAAAAATGGTGATGTGTTCAATACTTATCCCCCCCCCCCCCCCCCCTTGTACAAGACACTTGGGAAACTGCTTAAAATTCTATTAACCTCCTAGGGCTTAGTGGCCACATATGTGGGCAGCACATGTTAGCTCTTAGGTGGCTATTTAAAATACTTTGAATGTTTTATATTTTGTTACAGACATACAGTGTCATCCTGCAACTGTTTTGCAGCATATGAAATGTCCCAAACTGTCCCCAAACTGTTCAAAATGGCAAAATGTTGTTTTTACTGTCTGATATGCATTAAAAAACAGTCAGGAAAAAGTGTTTTATGTAAATTCGGACCACGAGTCCACATATATGGACATAATTTTTCTCTAAAAGCACATCATATCAAAAGATGATACTTAGGTTTTATTCTAATTAGGTTCCAATAAGCCCAAATAGCAAAGAGAAATAAAAAAATGCATGTAAAAAACACCTTGGGCCTTAAGAGGTTAAGTCAAAAATCTGAGAGGGCAGGTGAATAAGAGTTGAATATGAGATGTAAAAAATAGGCTGCTCTTCTGTTCCAGGGCATTCTCCAGGGCTGCAACTCCATGTGCGCAGGTTACCTCTTCCAGCCGGACAAACAGTACGATGTGACCTACGACACCGGAGACAAGGCCATCCAGTGTGGCAGACATGTGGACATCTTCAAATTCTGGCTCATGTGGAAGGCCAAGGTGGGTCAAAGCAGCACATTAAATCTAATCCTAATACACATCATTTCAAACCAGCTTTACAGAAAATCAATGTTAATGTTTACAATGTCTTAGCAGCATGATAATGTGTTTAAGTGGCATTTAGTCGCTATGAGCATACATTGATGTGGATTTTGCAATCTAATTAGTCTATACACAGTATACATTTTTATATTAAAATAAAAGTATAATATGTTAGGGATAAAGCACGTCCTGGAGGTTGTTATTGCAGAATAAGCCACTGAAGGCCTTTATTCTGTGAAAACAACTATCCTGTATATACTTTATTCCGCTTATTACATGGCTACTTGCTTACAAAACATCAAAATTAGACACAAGCCATTGTTCTGTGCCATTATAGTTTATCAATACTTTAATTAAATGCCAAGCTGACAGAAATAAAAACAGCCGCATTATTCAGGCACAAGATGGCGCCAAACAATCAAAAAAGCAAACCTGACAGAAACGAAAACAGCTGATGGAGTATACACTAACCTGCACATTTTTCAGCCACAAGATAGCGCCAAACAATCAAAAAACAAAGCTGACAGAAATGAAAACAGCTGAAGCATACACTAACCTGCACATTATTCAGACACAAGATGGCACCAATCAGTCAAAAAAAGCAAAGCTAACAGAAACGAAAACAGCTGATGGAGTATACACTAACCT
>CAIGQZ010000461.1:13737323-13765059 GCA_903798205.1 Danio tinwini | reverse complement strand
AAAGAAAGAAAGAAAGAAAGAAAGAAAGAAAGAAAGAAAGAAAGAAAAAGAAAAGTCAAGTAAGTTTTCCTGCTATTGGCCTTTCCTTTTTTATCTCAGTGTATTGTCGCTTATCTGCCACAGGGAGGCAGCAGATCTACAGTGTCGCACATTTCCTGAAAAAAGAAAAGCCAAACGGTTTTGATCGCCCCCTCGTGGTTGGCTGCAGTATCTTACAACAAAATATTTATGTCAAAATGATCCAAGTGAACATTTATTATTAAGACGATATATGTGTCATAACATTACCAATAGCAATTATTCATAATAATTATTAATAACATCAATTATACTTATGATTTTTAACATTAACTCTTTTTGGATGTTTGTGTTATTATTGTTTGAGAGGTGATAATTACACAAAACTGCCAAGGGTGCATATTAACATAATAGTAAAACACATAGGCAATAAATAAAAAGAAAAGAAGAATAAATGGCCTTTCTGTTTGTGATACTTCTCTCATTCCTTTACTGTCACAAAAAGATCCTTCTAACTGCTGAATTTACACTAATAAAAAGCCAACTTTGCTTGTTTAGCAGGGGAAATTCACATTTTCATGCATTGCATGGGTTGTATACGGTCAGGTGCACCTGCCAAAAAGTACTACGCACATTTTTGTATTAATATCTAGTTTTTATCATGATGATATATGGTCAAGTATGAGTTTTCTAAACAGGACACAACTAAAAAAAAACGAGTGGGTCATTTCTGAAAGGAGCTAATCGTTTTTGAACTGATTCAAAAGATTCATCAAAAAGATCCGACTCAAGCGATTCATTCCGAAATCCGGCATCGTGACTTGTGTTTTCTAACGCTTTGGTTGCACTTCGCACTGTACACCTGCATTATACCTGCTAATGAACTCTACTGCTTTACAGCTTCATAGTATGAAAAAGAGCATCAGTCTGAGTCTCACCTGTGCGCCACATAAGCACGAGCACGCGCACTTCTTTCACTGCCACGTCACTGACCGCCGTCGCGCGCATCCCTGTGATACTCCGACGTGTCTGTCCACAAAACCGGTTGCTGGAGAAGAAAATTTTAAAAAAGACAATATTACAACCGGTGGCACGGAGCGGGGATCATGGGGGGATCACAGAGCGTGGAAATTCCCGGAGGCGGTTCGGAGGGTTATCACGTTCTCAGGGTGAGTGTGCTTTAGAGATGCGTCCGCTCTTTGACTCTCTCTCTTTTACGCATGCCGAAGATCGCGAGTCGCTTACGGCGGGATTTCAAATCGAGCCCGGGGATGTCATTGCGGCCTGCTAATAGCGGCTAATGTAGCTAAATCAAAATCTTTGCTTACAATGTAAAGATGTTTACACCAAGTGGGTGGACGTGCTTCAGCATTTGACATTCGTGGGCTGGTACTCTTCATAATGCACACCTTTATTAATCTTATTGTAGTACGATTTTTTTCTTTAGAATTGTTGGGTGTGAGGTTGAAAAATACTACATGTCATTATTATTGTGCTTCAGTGTTTACATGTTTAGCTTTCATCTGTCATAGCTGTGATTAAACCAAATGGAAGCATTTTACGCATGACCTGTGTGAAACATGTAGGAAACAGCATAATTTGTGGATGAAAGCATGTTATTATTGTTATTGTGTACATGGATGGATGAGCCAGTAGTTTAAAGGATAATATTTCAGTCAAGTGTCTGATTGGAAAGCTGAAAAAGCTGCAAGCTAATGTTTATTTTATTGGTTGTATTTACTTGCTTATTTTATGTTCCTACTGTATGCCATGCTTTATCTGGGGCTTTTCTCTATTATTCAGGTGCAGGAGAATTCACCTGGACACAGGGCAGGTCTTGAACCCTTTTTTGACTTCATTGTGTCCATCAACAACACCAGACTGGTAGGTTTGTTTCACATGGTGCGTGATCATCCATTATTTAGTAAATTGGCTATTCTTGATTTTGAACTGCAGTTAGGTTTGTGATTTAAATGGATTTTTGCATTTACTGATCATCATTATGTGTGTGAGCTTTTTTTTGTAAGCTACTGATGACATTTCTTCCCAATTTAAAATATATTAAAAAAATTTTTTCCATAAAATGGCAATTGGTCAAAACGTTAGTCAAGTTTTGAGATGTTCATTCAAACAACACAACACTGTTTTCACTTCAGAATTAAGAAATTAAGATTTGGTGGAGTAACTGATTTTCAATTGCAACAAAATTTAAACTTATTTTTGACCAATTTGTTAACCGGGAAAAAAAAATAAATAAAAAAAAATATATATATATATATATATATATTTAAATGGCAATGTTTTTATTTGAAAATATGAAACCGGGTTGGGTCAATAGACGATGCCATCGTCCATCACCGATGACCGATAGACATCACCATGCTGAGCCGGCATCTCGATCTCCCGCCCCTGTCGCAGCAGCAACCCGTTCACGAAATACACACTTAGGTCCCATTTACACTAATATGTCTTAGTTTTAAAATGGCATTTTAGAATAAATACAATCCACATCCACACTGGCGTTTCATCTAGCATTTCTGAACAGCCCTCCGTCCACACTATACCTCTGAAAACGCACATCACGTGACCACACACACACTCTCTGTTATGCGCTGCAGCGTACGCATGAGTCTGTGCTCCAGTAGTCAGCGGGTGCTTTAAGCACAAAATCCCAGTGCACGTCGGATAGTTTATCAAGAATGTATTGCTGGATCGCGTCTCACTGTAGTTGTTAAACGTGAAATTTAATTAATCTTGTCTCTATCTAATGACTCTTTTGTCTTTTGAATCTATTAGGTAACGTGTCACAGCGTCAGTACACTGCTTTAATCTTTTACTTTCACACATGTACTTAGTAATTTTAGCGAAAACCTGTTGGTTGGTTGCTGTTGGTTGTGCACCTTTTTTACCAACCAAATTTGTCAACGTCATTATAACGACACCAATCACTCTGCCTATTCATGCCAGAGTCCTGCGGAAAAGGTGATATCGTCTTAAAGATATCGGCCTAATTTCGATATCGGACCCATAATGATAACATTACAAAAAGCATTTATCGGCCGATAACTATATGGCCGACGATATATCATGCATCCCTACTTATTAGACATTTAAACAAATATTATTATCATATAATACTTGTATCCATTCCTAGGAAATCTAGAAAAACTATTTTCTAGGGGTCTATTTTTTTTTTTACAAATAAATACATAATATAGTCTGGATGCCAGGTCTACAAATATTTTAAAATCGCATCATGTCACCCAGTCCTAATTCATATGCTAATTATTACCGTTGTTTTTGCATGGATTGTTTGTTATTTTCCAAAGAACAAGGACAATGACACGCTGAAAGACATACTGAAGGCTAGCGTTGAGAAGCCTGTGAAGATGCAGGTGTACAGCAGCAAAACCCTGGAGCTGCGGGAAGCCACTGTTACCCCGAGCAACATGTGGGGCGGTCAGGGTCTTCTGGGGGTCAGCATTCGCTTCTGCAGCTTTGAGGGAGCTAATGAGAACGTCTGGCATGTTTTGGTGAGGAAATGAAAGAATATTCATTGTAAACAGAGAAAGCTGGTGGCATGAGCTATTTACATTGCATATTTTGAATGGGTGGGGACGCATTCAGTGAAAATAGAATGCTTTGACCTCATTTTGATTAACAATTTTTGGTTAATTGGTCATTATCCTGCACAAAGCTCAAATTGGGTGTGTTCTTGTAAGACAGACCGGTCTGTCGAGCTGTAGGATGAGAAATGCAAGCATTCAACTCACTCTCTTCATGCATATTTTTCCTGTTTTGTAGGAGGTGGAGTCAAATTCTCCTGCAGCATTAGCAGGTTTGAGACCACACACAGACTACATCATCGGAGCAGACACAGTCATGAATGAGGTACTGTCTATCTCCCATGTCAATCAGTTCATTCATTCATTCATTCATTCATTATCTTTTCAGCTTAGTCTCTTTATTAATCTGGGGTCGCCACAGTGGAATGAACCGCCAACTTATTCAGCATATTTTTTACGCAGCGGAGGCCCTTCCAGCCGCAACCCATCACTGGGAAACATCCATACACACTCATTCACACACATACACTATGGACAATTTAGCTCACCTAATTCACCTGTACCACATGTCTTTGGACTTGTGGGGGAAACCGGAGCACCCGGAGGAAGCCCATGCGAACACATGGAGAACATGCAAACTCCACACAGAAATGCCAACTGACCCAGCCGAGGATCTAACTAGCGACCTTCTTGCTGTGAGGCGATCGTGCTACCCACTGTGCCACCAGGATGCCTTCAATCAGTTCAGTTGTCATCAATTTTAAATATGAATAAATAGTCATGTTTTGATGTAAATGAACACTAAAATAAGTGTTCAAGACATTTGGGACCTTGGATCATAAGTGTCTATTTTTTGAGACTGAGATCTATTAGTCACTTGAAAGCTGAATATAATTAGGCTTTCCATTGATATATGGACATTATTTGGCTGAGATACAACTATTTAAAAATCTGTAATCAGAAGATTTAAAAAAAAAAATACTGACAGAACTATCTTTAAAATAGTCTAAATGAAGTGCTTAGCAATGCACATTACTTAATAAAAGTTCTGATACATTTACAGCTGGACATGTGCAAGATAACTTTATGAAACATGGGTTTTACTTTGCCTAAAAAAAAATCTAGCATTTTGATCCAGTTTTTGTCTATTGCTGAAAAAAAAACTGTGCAACATAAAGCCTTGATAACACCGAACGTGCTTTTTTTCAATGAGAGGTGCATTTTTTGCATGCTTGTCCTCCCTCCCGTCTCCCCCGACGGCCTGCACTCACATTACATTCGGGCCTGGGCGTGCTTACGTCATCGATGACGCGCTGTTCAGCAAGCGCTTTCGCTCAGCACAGTGGAGATTTCTTTAGTTATATCGTTTAAGTCGTTTTATATGTGGTGACACTCAGTCTAATATTTTGCCGAATAGATCAGCCACTTTTGACGCTCATAAACAATCATAAAGTCCTCGTGCTGCAGGAATTAGATTTGCTGAAGGCGCAGCTGTGGTGCAGTGAGGGGTTTGCATCTTTAATAATCTATGACAGTTTGCGTTCATTGAACAGTACGAATGATTAATTAATCCATATAAAACAGTCCCTTAAAAGTCACGTCTCGCTTTCAGTTTTGGGCTTAGGCACGCTTGGACTCACACTGTAAGCGTATCGCGCCTGAGCCCAAGTGAACCGTGCTCTGGCCCACCTCTTCCAACTGGGCCAAGGCCGCCCAAGTGAACCGTGCCTGAGCCCGATTCAGAGCACTCACACTTCTCAAACGATCCAGGAAAGGGGCCTGGGCACAATTCGGATAGCTTAGTGTGAGTACACCCTAAGTGCGTACTTGCACTGTGTACAGTTGCCTTGAACCGGACCGAAGCACTCTTGTCCCCACCGACAGCCCATACTCATATTACATTCAGGCCTGAGCATGCTTGCATCACTGATGATGCACTGTTCAGTTTAGGAAAAGAAGCGATCTCGCTCAGCACAGTGGAGATTTCTTTAGTTATATTGTTTTAGTCATTTGGGATGTAGTGACACGCAGTCAAATATTTCACTGAACAGATCAGCCACTTTTGACGCTCATAAATAATCATAAAGTCCTCGTGCTGCAGGAATTAGGAGGTTTGCTGAAGGTGCAGCTGACCTACAGTGAGGGGTTTGCGTCTTTAATTATCTACGACAGTTTGCTTTCATTAAACAGTAAGAATGATTAGTAAATCCATATCCACGTCTCGTCTTCGGTGTCGGGCTCAGGCACACTTTGCACTCACACTACAAGCGTACCGCTCCAAAGCCCAAGTGAACTGCTCTCTGGCGCACCTCTTCCAACTGGGCCAGGGCCGGCCAACTAAACTGCATGAGCCCGATTCAAACTACTCAAACTATCCAGGAAACGGGCCTAGGCACAGTTTGGATAGCATAGTGTGAGTACGCCCTAAGTTTGGTTTTGTGAACCATTAGCATTTTTACAATTCGCCAACAAATTTTGACAAAAATTGCTAAAAGTGACATGACAAAATGCAGCTAAAATAAAAAAATGATGTAAGTGCATAAAATTGCTAAAACTAAAATAAAATGTGTGAAATAAATACTAAAACAAGTACTTAAAGACAATTGACAAGGCATTTTTTGTTCGAATTTACAATATTTTGGTGTGAAATCAGCAGAATTAGTAACTAGTATAAACCAAGTGTTTTAAGTGCTTAAAATCTAAAAATGCATGTACTAGATGAGGATTGTAATTCTAAACATTTAACTGGTATTTAATTGTGTGTGCATTATGCTCTTTCTCCAGTCAGAGGACTTGTTCTCATTGATAGAAACCCATGAGGGCAAAGGCCTGAAGCTCTACGTCTACAACACTGACACAGACAATTGCAGAGAAGTGGTCATTACACCCAACAGTGCCTGGGGCGGAGAGGGCAGGTGTGTGTGAATAAACTCACTCCTGTGGTCCTTTACTTCGTTATCAAATCTAACATGATTATTTTTCTAAATCAGTCTTGGCTGTGGGATTGGATACGGCTACCTACACAGAATCCCAACCCGACCCTTTGAAGAGGGCAAGAAAATCAGTTTTCCCGGGCACACCCCAAGTGAGCCTGCGAGCCCACTGAAGGACGGTTTCACAGAGGTTAGTGTTTGTAATTGTGTTCTTCAGATACTGTGTTTGAAAATATTTTATTCAGACGTTTGACTTGTGTAATGCTCTGTTTAGGTTCAGCTGTCTGCAGTAACTCCGACCCCTGTGTCACAGCCTGTTCCCACAGGCCTCGAGGACAGCCTCTCTGGCCTGTCACTCAGCTCTGCCCCGCCCACAATTCCCAGCGAGCTCCACACAGGTGATACACTTTTATTCTACACTTCAATTTTTTTCTACTTGTCTCTATAAATCATAATATATTTATGTTATGAAAAGACACTATAATAATAAACATTGTAGCATCAGCTCTTATTGGAGCAACAGCTCACATTGTAGCATCAGTCACAATCCAAATAGGTTTTCCTGCAGCCAGGAGACCTCCAAGTATGTGGGATTACGCCGCAAGTCGCCTGGGTTTAGGTTTGGGGTATGTGTATAGGTTAATAAAACAACAGGTTACAGTGAGGTTGGGTTTACGGTTGGCGTAGGTGTACACATTCATAAAACACAATAGGTTGGACTTCGTCATGAATGAGACATTAAATAAATGAAAACTCCAGGAGGTTTGTTTGCCCAGTTGGAGCTCAATTCTCACTCAGTTGGAGCTGGCTTGGACCTTTGTTTATACCCTTCTCCAAGAATCTGATCTCTCTCTAAACCCCTCCCTCTCTGAGAGCCTACTCTGCTATGATTGGTTGTTGTTTACAGACAACTAATCAATATTGTAGCCTGGCATTATGCAAATTTATTCAAAACCTGCATATGTTTGGATTGGAAATCTCATTTTAGGCTGTTCAAATTTAGTTTTATTTATTTTCTGTGAGGCAATAACTTTAGACCTTTCATACCTGCCAGATAGGCATGGGCCGATATAAGATTCTGACTGTATGATAACCTTGGATAAATATATCACGGTATTGTGATGTCATGGTGAGGGCTGTATCGTTTTAGAAAACATCTAAATATTATGGAGCATGTCAGACGAAATAATTCAAATAAATCGTTGACTTCTGTTGGGTTTGTTCATTTCAAAAACACAGATTTATTTACTTCCTGAAAAGAATCTTTGGATATCTATCTTTTCTGTGGATATAGAGTAAGCCACTCCACTGTTCAGGTCTATAGCGTGCTTGAATGTTGGTGTATAAGCAGTTTGTTTCTCAAAAGTTTGCTGAATCGTGGGCTGACCAGTAGCTTTTGTTGTATATGGTGCTTTTCTGCTGTTACTGTTGCCCTTAAAAAAGTAAATAATATAAAACAACAACATGTTAAAAAAAACAAAAAAACTGTATACAGCAGAAACGATGTAACAAAGTTTTTCCAGTAATATTAGTTTGACTTTTTCTACCCGCAGTAAACCTTAAGACTGGTTATCATCCCATGCCTACCTGCAAACGGCTATATACACACTACATTAAATCATTGTGATTTTTGTCAGGTGTTCCCACCGTCCCTCTGCTGCCCACTCATGTGACCCCCGGGCTGGGTAACCTTCCCCTCATCAACCCATCCACCAACGGACCAGGTAAGAGAACATGCTCCTGACTCTCTTTTACTGATTACTGAAAGCATGAAGAAAATCATCAATTGACAACAACACTTTAATCATCTTATTTTTATTTAAATTGATTAAATGATTTTAATTTTGTGATTTGTAGGTCTGATGTCCTTACCAGCTGGCCTCCCTCCTCTGCCAAACCTGCCTAACGTCCCGAACCTCCCAAACCTCAATCTCCCTTTACCACCCCTTAGTGCTGTATCGTTAGCAGGAATTAGTGGGTTACCTCCTACTACAGCAGGTAAACATGCAAAGACTACATTATGCAGGGTCCCCACAGGTCTTTAAAGTTTAAGGTAATTTGATGGCTTGAATATCTTACATGGTGCAGCAAATGTTCTCATTGTAAGAGCAACTTTAAATTTAGAGATGTTAATGTAGTAATTGTTATATAACTTAGTGTGATTTATTAAAGGAATTATTGCCTGATTAAAGTAAGTGCTTAGGGTTGTAAGATTGTGGGTCAAAGTGCGTAAGATTTTAGGGTCAAAATGTACAGAATTGTGACCTTGGACCACAAAGTCAAAAGTAGGTGCTTTATGTGGTTTTTATAAATGTATAAATCACATGAAAGCTGAATAAAAAAGCTTTTTGTTATGATAGGACAATATTTGGCTTGATACAACTACATGAGAAACAACTATTTGAAAATCTGGTTTGGGTAAAAAAAACTATAAACATTGAGAATCACCTTTAAAGTCGTTTAAATTAAGTTCTTAGGAATGCAATCACTTTAAACCATACAATTCAACATCCAACGAAACAACGTCCAGGGTCACAATTGGTGCATGTTCATAATGTGCAAAATAAAGCTGTGTAATTTGGGGAAAATATCTAATTGCGATTTTTTTTTTTATTTTTTTTATTATTATTATTATTTTTTTTTTTTTTTGACAGATATTGCAATTTGATTTGCGATTTTAATTGTGTTTACAAACTTTAGCTGAGTAATCTGTATCATAGCTTCTTACTGCTAAAATGCAGTGAGTGTTGGTTAAAAAAAGAAATTGAAAACATTAACTTCTACATTTATTCAAATTTGTTTTTAAGTATTCAGAAATTAAACACTCGTTTTTCTCTAGAGCAAACCGTAAGCACAAATAAAATGGCCTTGCATGTCTGTGAACAAGTTCAACTCAAATTAGGGATAGCTTATTAAAAATACAAAAAAAAAATACAAATTAAAAAAATACAGAACACTCAGCAAACTAACATGGCTGATAAGAGCCTTTCTGTAGCTTATATTGTCTAAAAACAAAATAATTATCATAGATGCTACACAAAATATCACGACATTCAACGTACAGCTGTGGTACTGCAAAATGGCAAAAATATGTGCAAGACGGAAGAGTTTATCTCCTATCCAGCATTTGGATGAGGTTTTTAAATCCCTCTTAGGTCACTGCATTATGAGTTATGGCATTAGTTATCTCCTAGTGCCTTCGTGGTGTTTTTTTTCATATGGCGTAACAACTCTGAAATTGTACTGTGCTGTTACTTGCTACTAAAATGAGTGTCACTGACAATACTTTGTTTACTTTTTAGCAAGACACCTCATGTCAAGCCTGTGGTGCTTTTTTAGGTGCTGGTTGTTGTATTTCTTCGTGATGTAGCAACAATTCCACGACATCTCTTACAAATGGCCTGTTTTTGTTCGCTGTATGACTAAAATATTTCCCATATTACCGACGTGCTGTTTTTCTTTGAAATTAATCCGTCTATTAATGCTTCTGGTGGGAGACGCCATCATCCCACTCATCGGCACTTTCCCGTTTGTTTATTTGTTTTATTGTGGGCGTTCTCTATAGTTCGGTTGCGCAATTCTGATTGGGCAGAATGAAAGTGTGCTCGCTCAATTGGCTAGTAAGACTGTCACACACAAAAGTCAGTCATGCATTTGCTCTGGGCAGTGGGAAATTAAATAAAACGTATGTATTTCATATCGCAGCCTCTTGCGATTTTAGCTAATCGCAATGTTTTAAAGCGCGATTACGATTCTATATCGATTAATCAAAAGTTTGCTAGTGCTACAGGCATGTGATTTCACTATCAGTTAATAATTGTTTACAATGTAATGTTGATGAATATATAATTGTAGATAATCTCTTATGTTCTTGAAAGACTGGAAATAGTGAAGTATAAATTAAGAATGATTTATTCAGTCAAAATAAAATAGCTTTTTTTTTTTTTTTGATAAGTTTATAAAATCATGTAATAAGCCCAGTAACACTTCAGGGTTTTTTTGGGGTTTTTTTTTTTTCAATGAGTGCCCTATAAAGGGTTAAAAACACTTAGTTGATTGAACCGGAAGCTGTGACCATTTTTTTTACATTGTAACAGTTATTAAATGAGAAAATGGTGGGCGTGGCTGTTTTTTCTACTGCGAGCTGATTGGATGTAGTAAAGTCGGCATTTCATTCAGAAAGATCGGGAAAATGGTTTCAGTAACGGATCACAAATCTCACCGTTCGGATCACATTATGGCTTTTTAGTCACAGATTGGACCATTTTTTTGGATATTCAGTACTGTGAAAAATTCAGTTACTACTGTTGCTGATGATGCTTAATGTAGAAATCTAACATTATAATTTGTACAACCCATATTTATTTTTAGTCTCATTTTCAATAAATGATTCAGTAATTCACTAATAAAATTTCATGTTTCATTGCTAGAAAGATAATTTTTTGAGAATTATTCAGTGGCATATTTTTGATGGCTGGTTGTCGCCACTGTTGTAAAAAAAATAGATGGATAGAAGAAGAGAAACCCAGTCCAGGAGACTCAAAACAAGCAGAATTCCTTTATTGAGACGTGTTGGTTAATCTGCAGTCATACAGCGTCTTCAAGAAGTCCATGTGTCTGCAGGAGCCTATTGGAGGTCTGCACTCTGCTAGTTTTATCACAAGTCTGAATTGAGACAAAGATGTCCTGTCTATAATGTCTTCTTAGATGGAGGGGAGATGGCTAAACAAAGCATGCATATTAGGTATTGGATTAACCAGCATATAGGTGTTAGAAACCTGCCACACAAATTCATCAACAAAAGGAGTTTCTTTGGCCTGAAAGTAGCACCCTAATGGCTCGTTTCCACTGAGTGGTACGGTTCGGGTCAGTACGGGTCATCTTTATCAGGCTTGTGTTTCCACTAAATGGTACCCTTTTGGTGGGCGTGGTCTCCTACAGAGAGTTTTAGTCGACGTCATTCTCGCTCGAATAAATGTTTACAGTAAAGCTGTACAGGTCGTTCACATTATATGAGAAGCTCTTCTAACAAAACAGATGCTTTAAACATCTTAATACTTGTTTATAAATGTTTATTACTAACATTTCTATGAACATGATTTGATTATAACTGCAGATCAATGACAGTGTGACAGTGTTACAGCCTACTGTAACGTCTGCAATTATATAAAATAAATAAACAAATGCTACATATATGAACACATACAGACCCTTACAGTCTCCGATATGTTACCACTTACAGATAAACTACACACAGCAGACATTAAGTCCTTATTTGAGTTCAAAAACAACACGCAACATATACAGTAGCCCACAGTCAGAGCTAACCTTTCATCTGTGTCTGTAATCTTCACCAGCACATGTAACCTCTGTTAGAGTAATTCCATCATTTCCAGTTCATAATAGTCCAAAAGGTGATGATAAACATGACGATTTGTTCATGGCAGATTGTTCAGGTTGCTGAAACTATTTGCTCCTGTGTTTTGTTGGGCTTCTCCTTTTTTCGCGTTTCACTCTCGCGTTTGTCCTTTTCTTTCTGAATGGATCAGATGTCAAAGACGCTTCATTAATCACACACACGTTATTATCATCAACTCAAGAAGTTCGTTATATCAAATTTAGATGCGATCGCGAGCTCCCTGGAGAAAGCGAAAACCGCTCGCACTTTTAGACGGCCTCATAAAACAACAACAGGACACGGCAGATTCTTGGCTTTGTGGCTGTTCATCAAGACAACGACAAGGTTTGTTTTGAGCTCGGGTCATCCATGGATCGTTATTATATGCATATAGTGGTTTCAGCTGTGTATTTAAAAACATGGTGGCTCCATTGTTTTGATTCTGGCTAGCTCCACGAGATCGTGACGTATCTCTGTAAACCAATCAGCGTTCAGCTGCGCGTGTAGCTCCACCTTTTGGTACCCTTTCTCGTCTTTGGTACCCTTTCGAAAGGGTGCCGGAAAAGTGGTATGGTTCGGTTCGCTTTTGACAGTGGAAACGGCCATAAAAGCGTACCGAACCGTACCGTACCACTCAGTGGAAACGGGCCATAAGACAAAGGCTGAGTGGTTAACCTGCCTATAGCATTTGCATCACATTGTCTCAGCCAGTAGTCAGAAAGACAAAGGCCTAGTTTACACTAGTACGTTTTAGTTTTAAAACTGCGTTTTAGAATGAAAACGATCCGCGTCCACACTAGCGTTTCACCCAGTGTTTCTGAACAGCTCTCCGTCTACATTAAAAAGGTGAAGACGCACATCACGTGACCACACACACACTCTCTGGCATGCGCTGCAGCGGGTGTTGAGCACATACCCATATGAGAGTTGTGCACGTCGGACTGTTCATCACGGATCTCCCACTGGTTCTAATCTCACTATATTTGTTAAACGTGATATTTAATTCATCTTGTTGTCTATCTAACGACATATTCCCTGTCTTTGGTCTTTTAAATCTATTACTTGTTCTCAGGTAACGTGTTTTGGCTGAGCGCAGATAAGTTAGGTTAATATCCTAATTAATGTAACAGCGGACACCACATCTGACTGATCGCTTGCCTTTATTTTCTCTATTGTATAAACTTATTGTGCGTTATACTTTTATAATGGCCATTATTAATTATTAAAACTGATATTCAATGAAAGAGAGAATATGTTTCATATTTTCAATGAAAATGAAAGGAGGCAGTAATGTTATAGGCTCCATTTTGTTATAAATATGCATGAAGGTGACGGTTATATTATGGAGCTATACACGACGCCTCAACATTTTTTGATGTCTGTTAAGTTGCTAATATCAAAATAAAAATAGGCAGTTCCTTATGTCATGTTTTCATTATATTGTTAAGAAAGTGAAACAGCATAGCCAGGGGGATGTGAATGACTTTTTAAAGTACCATGTACACACTCGGGAGTTTGTTTGCCATATCAAACTTGCGAAGTCTGAACTTACAAGGAGAGGATGCAGGACTGTCACTGAACTGTGTGAAGGCTACTTAATATTGAGGGAAAAGCCCCAATCAGAGAGGCGAATGTCTGCAGCCAAGCCTCCGTTTTCAGATGTCTCCGTTTTCCCCCATCCACACTGAGACGTTTTTAGAATAAAAATGGCCTCTCCAGCATTTCCAAAACTCTCCGTTTTCGGGGCTCGAAAACTCCGGCGTAGTGTGGACGTAACCGTAGCAAAACTTATGTGTTTTAAAACTAAAACGTATTAGTGTAAACGGGGCCAAAGGTTAATGTCTCTCATAGCTGGGCTGTTAATGGAATGATGTAATTAAAACCAAAGAATATAACCAAAGAATATAACTATAATATATATTCAGTTAAATGTAGATTATTGTTCATTTGAAACTAGATTATATAAATGTATTATTTCCACACCACCTATTGGTTAAATAATGCAATTGCTCCCTACAACTTTCATTTTTGAGCGTCTAGTTAAATGCATATGATGATGATTTTAATCTTTACTATAAACATCAGTGGTTTTATCTAAATTATAAACTGCTCTCCCAGTACGTGTGTGTTATTTGACAGTTTGTAAACTAAAGACTGAATCTCTTTCTTGATTTGTGTTTCTCAAACACAGATTTGAATGCAGCGATTCGTAGGATTTATAAACATATGCAAATCACCATCATTTATAATATGTTGCGCGGGTGTTGAGATGCTGATCTTTTAATGATGAATTGTGCAGCTTACACTGAATGCATTAATGCAGGCTAAACAAGTGACAAAAAACACCTTTAATGACCTAAGAAACCCACCACATCCTGAAATAACTTTGTCCGTCATCATTTTATTAAACAGGAATGCTTTTATACATGTGATTTGAATGACGCAAGAGGTTAAAAATTTAAGATTAATCTACAGCTAAAAAAATGGGTTGATTTACACACAAAACTAGCAATGTGAGCTAACAACATAATTATTTAGATTTTGTACTTTAAGTCATTCTTTTCTCTGTGTCTCTCTCTGCAGGCTTCCCGCCTCTCCTTCCCCTAAACCTGCCTGGCCTCTCTCCTCTGCCCATGCCCTCCGTTCTATCCTCCACACTTCCCAGCATGTCAGGCGTCACGCTGCCCGCTCCCCTGGCACCGTCTGACCTCGTACCACCCGTCTCCATAGCGGCTGAGCAAACGCCAGCGCTCATTATGGATGCCACACCCGTCAAAGACACGCTCTCAGAGATGCCCGTTTCCACCGAGACGACATCCCCAGCAGAGTCCTCGTAACGCCCAGAGCCTGACCCCTCTGTATGTCCCTGATGTATTTATTCAGTACAAGATTCCAGTGTGCAAACAAACACACAAACAGAGACCGCCACAGTTCTGATGAGAGGCGCCTGAGAGAATTGAGCATTTGTATGTACAGACATCTAATATTAAGAATGCATTTAAAGAAATAAAGATGACTGGTGTATATCTGGTTTGCGCTCTCCTCAGAAACAGTGTCGTCTCCTGCTTTTCTTTCTGTATATCCTGTAATCAACGTTAGTATAGCATTCCTTGTAATTACCAATTGCTATGTGAGTTTACAATGTAACGTCTGACTTTTTTTTGTTTTGTTTTTCCTCTGTTTCTTTGCACCACGGTTGTTTCGAATGCTTTGATTTCCTCAGTGGTCAGACTGGGCTCTGGGCCTCTGTTTCTCTCTTTTGCTCGCTGTAAGATCGCTCTGTCGTCGAGATGAATGCAAACACGGATAGAGATGTGCTGCAGAGCTGAATGTGTGCTTGTGCAGTTTGAAGATTGTGAAGGATTCTCATGTTCAAACATACACAAGCAATAAACTACCCAGTTTTACACTACCACCGTCTCTCGGTGTTCAATCTATAATAGTCACTTTAATTACATGCAGTGTATATATATACACACTTCAGTGACGTGTGATGAGGCACTGACACTTTCAAAGTCATGTGTACAAACCAATCCACCTGATATATATTTGCCAACTACTGATTGTGTTTCATATATCATGTCAGCATTGTTCCTACACACATGGCAGGTACATATTGGGCCAAGGAAGAATGTCAAATGTATAGTGATTAAATATGCCTCCGAAAAAACACCCAGCTGTATACAAGCAACTACACAACACTACAGCAGATGCGCTTTCTCATACATGCACGCGCACACTGGTCTTACCTTTACAGTAATGTTACTTGTAAATTAAGTCTTGACGTGACTTGAATTACTTTGAAATTATCGCGTTATCTTTCCCGTCCATTAGCTCCGGTATTAATCGGCCATTATTTATTCACGTTTTGATTGAAAGTCCATTTTTGAGAAATGTTTGAGCTGATATGATCTATTTTTGCAGTCAGTCAGAGCAAAACAGACTCCTATTGAACTTTACTGCATAGAAAAAGAGCTAGAACTAAGAATAACCGTGAGCTCAAGTGCGCCCTCTTCAGTGTGGCAGAGCTACTGCCTGCCTCGCCTCATGTTTTTTCAGTGCGGCTTTGTCAGATTTGAACACTAAATAAGTGATAGACATACGTGGAATATATTATATGGAAAGCGAGGGCATGTAATAAAATGTCTAGAATGTATAAAACATTTTAATAAAGCATTACATTGGTAGCATACACTGAGTGAGCAAAAGGGGCGGGCTCAAGCCAGTTTGCAAGGGATTGGCAATCTGAGGAGAGGCTCAGCTCAGGCTGCCTCACCTCGCTTCCTACACTGCAATTGAACAGGAAATGCGCAAAATACAGCGATTTTGATCATAGAAATTATTGAAATCAATTGAATTATACAGAAATTACATCTATAGCACAGATCTGTGGACAATTATTGATTATATCATTAGTATACATCTCATGATGGCAGGTGAGGATGATGACAGGTGAGGCCCTGTCTTCCCTGACCGCAGGTCCCTGATACACTTACACCCTGAAATGGTTTGAAATCTTTGAGATTCTTCTTCTAAGTTAAAAAGACTGTTGACCCAAAACTGAAAGTTTTCTCCATTCATTCACCCTTCACTTGTTGCAAACCTGTTTTGAAACTTTGACGCATGACCCTACGTTTCCGGTCTGACGCATTCGCGTGCGTATGAATGGAAGTCTATGGGGAGAAAAGCCCAGTGTGACCGCGGCTTTACTCTGCTTTGACATGAATTTCATTAATGATTACAAAATATATTTTTAGAATTAGTTTTTATTCACAAAAGACAATTTCTCAGCTACATCTAGACAACATTGTTGAAATTGTATGTATATTGTCATGTAAAGCATCACAATTTGTATTTGTAAAACTGTACCATCAAAATAGTATTGTTTTCAGGATAGTTGAACAGTTATAAAGTCTGCAGAAATATATATTTATTCATTTAAAATATATTTATCATCAAAAATATCTTAACATTATACTTTTAATGTAAAGGTTTGGTCCACTACGATATCATATTTTAAACTTTAGTTGATGTGTAATGTAGCTGTGTGAACAACATCTCTAAATGTAATACGCTTAAAGTTGTATGCAAAGGGGGACACTGGCTTTTAGAGTTAGCTTAGCAAAGCCTACAGCAAACGAAGTTTGGGGACTACAAAAAATACATCTGGGCTAGTGAGATCATAAGGGCTTAAGGTTATGCGCATTCACCATGCGCACACAACCTGCGCAGCGAAGAGGTGTGGCCAGAAGCGCTGTAATGTTATAGTAGAGAAAGCCAAGTTGCCATCCAAATGCTGCTATTTCCACAGAGCTTCTTCTGTTTCTGTATTTGGGCTTCTAAAGGGGCACGACACAAAGAGAGAAGTGCAGTTTAATTATGCTCCAGAGAATTATAAAAAATATATATAGCTAGCATTTGACAAAGGAGAACTTCCAGGATCTCAGTCAGTTCAATGCTGGATTCAGTTAAAAGTCCTTCAACCATAATAGCAAAAGCTGTGGATTGAGCCACAACCTGTAAGTATTTGTTAAAATTTATCTACTACATGTAGAGTTTCTAGCGCTAACGGTGTGTTATAGCGAGTAAACAGCAAGAAATGCTGTTTGGCAACGCTAACAATTTAGCTACAAATTCATCAGTCAAACCGCTGTGTAAACACAATCTTCAGCAGCGCTGCAGTATCTCTCTATGCGGATGCTTTCCCTGCGTTCTCAAATAACATACACGCAAAAGAAATATGAACGTTTCATATTACTTACACATGCTTATTCCAAATATATGTGAACGACACTTGTCAGGTTTTATTTTAGAGAGCAGGGGTGAGGTTCAGCTGTGTGCTCTTAATTTTTCTGTCTGATTCAAGCAGCTAACACTGCTAACAACTGCTCTGACTGGACTGTTTACACAGCACAAATATGAGTGCATGTAAAGGCGTGACATGGAGCCACTCCACAAATCATAGCACATTATGTTAGCTGACCAATCAGAGCCTCTTGAGGGCGGGCCTTTCTGAAGAACTAGGAAATATGACAGTGGTTTTTATGTTAGCTGAGTAGCTGTATATTTAAAGATATATGAACAAGTAACCTGATTTTCTACAAGTAAAGCATGAGCACACATTGCTTTGAATCTTATAAACAGAGCCAAGCCTTACAAATACACCCTGGACCACCCCTTTAACAGTAGCTAAATCATTAGGAGCCTTATTAAATATTTTCCCTTCTTATGCTTTTTAATAGCATTTTTATATATATATATTTGGCTTTACATTTCTATCCAGCAGGGGCCCTAAAAGCAAACGAAGTCACCACTAATAATGTCACAAGAAAATGTCAAATGCATTAGTCACCACACACACGTACGCATGCACACACACACACACACACACGCATCTGAATATTTTCAAAATGTTTATTTCTCTTTTGGCTACATTCTCTACAATCGCAGCAGCACTTTAGAGACAGATCACCATATGTGGAGCTGAAGACTGCTTTTCTGGGGGGTTGAGTGAGTATTTTGAGAGAGGAGACAACAAAAAAGCTGAGATTCTTCCCCTGAACACAGACTCTGGAAGCGTTGACAGTCTGATGGCGGTTCGGTCCTGATGCTGACCTGACTCGGGCTCCGGGATCAGCCAGGGACCTGCTAAAGCAACATGACAGTACTGGGTCTGGGCATAAAGGGGTTCAATGATCAAGGGCGGGATCCGGCCCACCTTCCGTCTGCTTACATTCACACACACAGCGCATTCACAACCACGCTTCTCATGCCGTTTCCTGGGTAATCCAATTTATAACCTAAATCGGAGCAAAATCAACTAAAAGCAACATCAGGTAGCAGCGAGGTGATGCTGCGCCGACAACAAAAGTGGAGGAAAGGGTTGAATTCATTGGTACACACTCTGTTTTGGAGATTTTTTTTTTTTTACGTCTGATCCTACATGCAGGATGAATCTCACACTGGTCAACAACATGTCCAGGTCATTTTCCACCCCAAAATCTATTAAAAGGAATCCTGCTGTATTATTCTGACTTAAGTTTAACTGAAGTAAATGACACCGTATACATACAAAACTGTTGTATGTGTGTAATATTGCCATTAATTCATGCTGACGACGTAAAACAGAGTTTTATATATGAATAATTTTAAATTAAAACAGAAAAACTCTTGAAATAGGGTCACAGCGTGCCTAAAAAGATCACAATTTTCATGACGACTATTGTAAAGCTTAATGTCACACATCATTTCTATAAAGAAATTGTAAAATGAATTTGGATTTCGGGAGTGAAGTGTGACCTGGACATTTTGAGCGAGATTCACAAACATTAACCGACACTGTTCATACATGTTACTCTGAAGTAAAATCGACACAGCATTTTTGTAATGCGCGCACACACACACACACACACACACACACATCTTGCTATATGTGTCCAACACACATGTATGTTATAAACAGCCAACATATAACGCTGTGGCGTAAATCATTCATTCACAGACGCACATACACACGATTCTCTTACAGACACTTGAGTGTCACATTAAATTACTCGCTTGTCTATTTCCAATCACACTACAATTAATTGCCTCTAAATTTCACACTTACACAAAACAAAACACCTCCATAGAGGTGTAGCTCAGGGAGGAGATCAACAAGAAGCTAAAACGTTAGCGCAACCCTCCCAAATCTACTCCAACAAAATGCCTCAGGTAAAAAAAAAATAAAAATCCACTTTCCAATGGTTCTAGCTCTGACTGACATCTGGATCCACACAGGAAATGACATGGGCCATTCATGCACCAATATCAATGGCAGTCACTGCGGCCGGTATGGGCGTGTCCTACATCATGTAGCTCTTCCCCCTTTTGTCCGCCCGAGGCGGTGAAGGGAGGGAATTTGCCATCAGAACTGTCAATCGTGATCGATCAGCCAATGAGATCAGTAGGAGATGATTCCTGAAGGGGAGGGGCTGGCAGGCATGGCCTGTAGGTTCCCCGACGAATTGGATCGTCTCATGTGGGGAAGAAGATACGAGTCACTTCCCAGCTGGTGCACATCAAAGCGATCCTCCTTCCTGTAGGCCAGACAGCGGCGGATAAACGCCTGCCGAGCACAACAAAGAGATCAGGACATCGTTTCATGAATTTGTTTATTTATATGTTATTGTCAAACGTTTTTGTTGAAATGCACCAATTCAAGAGTTCACACTTAGCTGATGATCAATAAAGCGTAATTGGCATGCTGTCCCGAGAGAGAGCCCTGAGCTCGTAATATCCTCGAGCCTGGGGCTCCCTCCTGTAAGAAGGGCGAGAGGGGAGTTCGAGCTCAGGAAGGTCTTGAGAACTCCCGTGCTTGTAGCCGTGTGAGAAGTGTAAACTAAGGTTGTCTTAGGTAATAATTTGGTTTAGTCGATTGGCTATGGTGTATGTTTTTTGGTGGGAGGAAACCGGGGAACCCGGGGAAAACCCATGCGAACACGGGGAGAACATGCAAACTCTGCACAGAAACGCCAACCAGCCCAATAGGAGGTTGAACAGGCGGCGTTCTTGCTGTGAGGCAACAGTGCTAGTCACTGGGCCGCCGTGTCGCCTTATAGGAAAAAGGGTAAAAGTAGGGGTGGAAGGGGGGAACCTCTAGACAAAGATAACTGGAGTGAAAGCTCTGGTTATTTATAGTGTGTACGTAATCATCTAATAGGGCAGATTACGGAGCTGATAAGATGCCGGCCGTGTTGATCATAAGCACGTGATCCTCTCGAAATTAGTTTATAAATAAACCACACAAAGTATTAGCTATATTCACTGAAAAACTGAAAAAAATGGTCATTTTCAAAAGGGGCTGTGCTCATTTATGCTGAGCACTGTTTTGTTTCTTCAAAAATGGTGTTTTAATTAGCAATTATTTGGCAACTATTAATACATAAAAAATGACATCACATGGCAAACTAACCTTGGCCTCATTGCTAGCCACAGGTTTGGCTGGAAACTGCACCTCGGTGGCTTTGAGGATGGTGTTTTCTTGAAGGATGTCTTGCTGGGATTGATTATGGCCAAACGGCTACAGAAACACATTAAACACTCAATGCAGATTCATCCTAAAATGCACTCCACATCAAAAGCCGTGTGTGGCTTGTAAGTAAAGTTTTTACCTTTCGTCCATACAGGCACTGAAAGAAGATGACGCCAACAGACCACACATCCACTTTATTTGAGATCTTTGGAGGCTCTTTACCAACAACAAAACACTCAGGTGGCAAATACCTGCAACATTAGATCGCTTTTGTTAAACAATCTTTAACAACCTTTAAATTAATACATTTTAATTTAATATTTTGGTTTATTTATTAAATGATCATTCATGACTCCTATAATATGAATCAAGAAAAAGTGCTCATACATCCACATCCCCTGTTGCGATGTTATGTCTATGCGTTTATGTGCTTGTTGCTGGGGCTTTTCCCCCCCTGATCTCACACTGCCCTACTTCAAGGATGGTCTGGGAGGGGCTTTTTTTGCCTCCCTTTTCCCTAATGCATCTTATTTTCTCTTTCTAAAGCTACTTCTTGTCTGACCCATTTGTGTATGGTCGGAGGGGTCCAATTTCGCTACATGTAAAAGTGTATGTGACACATAAAGACTATTTTTAATCACCATCATCATCATCATCATCATCATCATCATCATCATCATCATCATCACATATTCAAATAAAAATAAAAAAACACCAAGCAAACTACGAAAAAATATGTAATTTGTGCAGATGACAATATTTATATAGATAAAAATCATAATTGTAATAAGCAATAGTGTAAAGTAACAAATTACGGTCACACTTTACAATAAGGTTCATTAGTTAATGTTAATGCATTTACTAACATGAACAAACAATGAACGATACATTAACTACAGCATTTGTTCATGTTAGTTAACGTTAGTTAATGAAAATACAGTTGTTCATTGTTAGTTCATGTTAATTCACTGTGCATTAACTAATGTTAACAAGCATGAACTTGGATGTTAACAATGCATTAGTGAATGTTTAATTATGATTAATAAATGCTGTACAAGTGTTGTTCATGATTAGTTCATGTTAGTAAATCCATTAACTAATGAACATTATTGTAAAGTGTTACCCAAATTACAAATACTCAAATGATTTTTTCCTGAGTAGTTTTGAAAATGTGTACTTTTACTTTCACTTCAGTACCCTTTTAGTGCAGTATTTGTACTTTTACTCCACTACTTTCCATCAACCTGCAATCACTACTTTATTTTTTCTTGTCTATGGGGATAAAAAAAATTATAAAATTTGTCCTGCGAATCCAATCAAGCGTCCATTAAGATGTCTAAAATCTTTACACACATTGAATCAGAGACTGTTCACTGATGAGATGATGATGGATGTTTACTGTATGATGACCGAAACCGTCTTAAACACCCAGCAGGCACAAGACGTCAGTATGACATCAGATTGACGTTTTACCCATTGTACTTAGTGGAGACATTGCAATTTGTTTGGTAATGAAAATCGGATTGACATCAGAACCCAATGTCAGGGCAACAACGTCAACATCTAACCTAAAAACAACCAAATATCAATGTCTAATTGACGTTGTGTGGACGTTACCACTATGACGTCTATCAGACATTGGATTTTGGTTGCCATACGAATAAATGTAAATATCTGACATCAATATGACGTTGCTTTAAGATGTTGGTCTTTGGTCATTTTTTAACACAACCTAAAAATCAACCAAAAAATCAACAACATTTGATGTTGTTATTGGGCATCAAGATATCGTTGTCCTTAAACTCTGGCTAGACACTGAATTTGTCACCTGACATCACAACCTAAATGTAAGGCCCTATGATGTTGTATGCCTGCTGGGCAATCACTAAATGCACTACAGAATGTTCCGTTTACACGAGTCCACAAATTACATGTATATGCATTAGCTTTTTACAGCATAATACTCACTACTCGAGTACTTTTGAAAGGTCTTTTTACTCATACTTTGAGTAATATTTACAACAGGGACTTTTACTTTACTTGCACTACATTTTTAGGCAACTAATGGTACTTAAGTATGATTTTTCAGTACTCTTTCCACCACTGGTAATTAGGCCTGTTGTGATCGTCAATATATTGACTTTTAGCACGATATATGAAAATGAGGGCAGTTAATTTTGGAGGCACAATATATTGTCTATTTTATATTAAGAAATTAAAGATGATGATGATGATGATGATTAGGCTAAATAATATAACAAGCTAAGCTTTTTGTTGAACGCGCTGCATTCTGCGGAAGGCAGGGCTTATGCAGCATCTCCACGCATGCTGCACGCACACACACACACAGACAGACTGCAAGAGAGAGCGGATAGTGGAGGTGAAGAAGGCAAGACATGAATCCACTGATTCGTGTTTAGGAACTACAGTCAGTTAGGATAAACAAGTGGCGATAGACTTGGTTTCAAAGTCACAGTCGTCATCTCTGTTGTAGGAACCTTTTGGCTTTAAGCCGAATGAAAAAGGAGAGCCCGTTAACGTGAACAAGCTTAAAAGTCGAATTTCTTTCAGAACAGTGGCAATGAAAAAAGGCAACACAACTAACCTTAAATCACACCTAAAACATAACCACCCTACCCATTTTTTCAACATGGGAACAACAACCGCAGTTGGTACTGGAGAGGGGTCTTCCAGATAGTTAACTTTAATGGATGTATTTACCTGCCAGGCAAAATATAAATATGACCGCGCAAAATGGCACACTCTTACAGACAGGTCCCATTATTTAGCTGAGGAGATGTAGTCGATAAACATGCTCGAAAAACCAGCATTTAAATAAGTATGCGCAAACATTTAACAAACGGCCCTGTCTTGGAATCTGACTGATTATTAAAAAAATTGCGCCTGAGATGCTTTAGAAGTCTACTTTTGACTTACACTTTTTTTTTTTGCAATTTATTATTATTATTTATTTTATTTCATCTTTCAATTTCAAACGACTAAATATTCTTTAAAATAAAATGTTCTTTGATACAGTGTACCCGCATTATTACACTATTATGATGTAAAAATGTATTTATTTTTTAATTAGTGATGCAAGTTATAAAGTGGCAATAATATTATCGCAATTAATTTGGGTGCAATATATCGCCCAGCAAAAAATAGATATCGTGACAGCCTTAATCGTAATGTAATGAGATCTTTATAACAGCATCACAGGCTATTAAAATAAACGTAAAATATTAGTTACATTACGTATTACAGAATAATTGATGACGGGTTGTTGAATTTGAAATCAATGCACAGCTGAAGCGGTCACGACATGCATTTGCCATGATGACAGTAGATCATATTTCTTTAGATATTTTTCAAAATACTAATATTCAGCTTAAAGTGACATAAAAAGGATTAACTAGGTTAATTAGAAAAGTTAGGGTAATTGTATAACAGTGGTTTGTTCTGTAGAAGATCAAAAATATATATTGCTTAAGGGGGCTAATAATATTGACCTTAAAATGGTGTTAAAAGAAATTTAAAACTGATTTTGTTCCAGCTGAAATAAAACAAATGAGACTTTCTCCAGAAGAAAAAACATTATAGAAAATACTGTGAAAAACTCCTTGATCTGTTGAACATCATTTGGGAAATATTTAAAAAAGAAATTCACAGGAGGGCGAATAATTTAGACTGTACTGACCAGTAGGTTCCGGCTCCCTGTGATGTCAGGTCCATCCCGTCCACTCCATAGCTGTCGTCATCCATGATTTTAGACAAGCCAAAGTCTGTAATCTTTATCTCCCCACATGCCGTTCCATCCACCAACAGGATATTTCCTGAAAGACAAACAAAAACACTTCCTTTAGAAGTCGGTGGAACAAATACAAGGAGTGCAGAATTATTAGGCAAATGAGTATTTTAACCACATCATCCTCTTTATGCATGTTGTCTTACTCCAAGCTGTATAGGCTCGAAAGCCTACTACCAATTAAGCATATTAGGTGATGTGCATCTTTATTTTAGGTGATGTGCATCTGCATAATTATTAGGCAACTTCCTTTCCTTTGGCAAAATGGGTCAAAAGAAGGACTTGACAGGCTCCGAAAAGTCAAAAATAGTGAGATATCTTGCATCTTTACACTCATTTTTAAGGGCCAAAGGGAAGGCGAAGGGGTACAAAAATAGAACTGGAATTGGGTCTTATACACTTCGGCCAATTTAGCTCACCCACTTCACCTATAGCGCATGTCTTTGGACTATTGGGGAAACCGGAGCACCCAAAGGAAACACACGCCAACACGGGGAGAAACTCACAGTAATGCCAATTGGCCCAGCCGGGACTCGAACCACGAACCAGTGACCTCAAGCCCACTCAAGGTGTAATCTCCACAACACAGTATTTTCTAATTATTCAATGGTTTGTCTGCAGTTATTCTTTACACATTCAACAAAGAAATCAGCGATATATATTTAATAAATATATTTTAATCTTGACTATATTGTTTTCAACAGTAGCACAGAAGCCGAAAAAGTGCATGTGTTCAGCGTAGCAACCATAATGTCCAGAGTGTTGTTTAAAGATTTACCACTTTAGGTTTTGAGAGAAGTTTCTTATGCTGTGTTCACACCAGACGCGGCATGCACAAACAAGTCATGCTATTTGACATTTTGAGTTTACTCGCTTCATTCGCGCATCAAATTCACTTCACAATAGATGCATATTCGCGTCATGGGCAGGGCTTCTGTCTGACTGCTGACTCTAGCGTCATTGCTAAATGACTAACATGGATTTATTGAGATAGTGGTTCTGCTTTAAAAAGGCTTAAAAACAGCGTTGATTCGTTCTGAGTCCACTAGATCTTTTCAGAGGTGCACCAGCTATGAGTTCATCAAATCCTCCAGAAACTATACCTGGATGATGGAGGCTTTCAGCGGTGCTTCAGACTGAGCCCAGCCCAGTTTGATGAGCTGTTGTCCAGTGTCAGCCGGAGGATTTCCCCTCGGGACACCAACAACAGGGACTACATCATAATCACTCCCCTACAAGAGCAAGCTCATGAAAGGTTAACGTGGCGCGAATGTCCGCTGAACTTCAGATTTTTCAACGCAATTTAAAAGCGTGCCACTTCATTCGCGGCGCCTCATTTGCACAAATCATGTCCTCAGGATGTCTATTCGCATCTTTGCATCGACTTAACATGTAAATCACTCACGATTGACACTTTGTGAACGCAGCATTAGGGTTCTATTAGCTTGCATGGGATGAGATGTACGGTAAAAGCAGTACAAAGCGCAATAAACGGAAAAGTTTCATCATTAACTCCTCATTCACTTGTCACAAACCTATTTGTGTTTCTTTCTTTTGTCCAACACAAAGCAAGTTATTCTGAAAAATGTTGGAAACCATAGTAGGTTGACCATATAATCATACCATCTTATTATGTAATGACAATACTATTTGTTTTTTCTACAACGGAAGTCAATGGTTACCAGTTTCCAACATTCTTCAAAATATCTTAAACTCATAGGTAGAGCAAACCGTGAGTCACTTCATTTTTGGGTGAACGGTCCCTTTAACGAAAAAGAAATTTCTCAAATAAAATCAAAATGATTACTAAAAATCACAAATATAGAGATGATTATTGGTTTATCCATTGTCATGCAAGCCCTGTTGTGCGTGTGCTGAATTCACCTGGCTTCAAGTCGTAGTGGATTATGGGGGGTTTGATCTCATTGAGGTATCGGAGAGCATTGACGATCTGCATGACGATAGATCGAGCTTCTTTCTCGGACATCAGCTTGTGTTGCTTCAGATAGAAATCCAGATCATTCCCCTCACAGAACTCCAGAACAGTGCAGAACCTAAAACAAGACCAGTCATTCATACACAGTCATGTCAACTAGTGTGCAAACCCTATTAAATATACTGTTGAAGTCAGAATTATTAGCTCCCCTGTATATTTTTCCCCAATTTCTGTTTAATGGAAAGTAGATTTGATAACACTTTATAATAACTACACACTATAAATTACTTATTAGGCATTAGCAAATAGTGAATTCATTATCTGTTAAGCATTAACTCACATTAATAAACGTTAGTAAGTTTATTACTGAAGCTACAAATGCTGTATTCTTGACTTATAAACACATTTATAAATGTACTTAATGATTGTACTTTCATACTTTGTTAATACTTTAATGATTTATTTTTCATTGCTAAATTTAGATTGCATTATTTACAAACCAGTTATTTAAGCATAGTTGGTGTTTTTTTAAGATCGTTCAGAATGAGTTGGTAAAGGATTAATAAACTATTGAAATTAACATTTATAATTTTTATTATGCATGCATATATTAATAGTTAACTTGTATGAATTAATAAATGCTTTATTAGCTCAACTTCATCCAGTTTTGTGACCTAATCTAGTGAGGAATATTTATGCTTTAGAAATCCCTTATAAATGACAATTAAAGGCTCAGTTATATTATAAACTATTATATATATACAGTTATATTATAAATTATTATTCTTAAAGATTCCTCTCACCCTGCTCACAGACAGTTTTCTCTCCTGCCTTCTGGCAGGCGCTTCAGGCTCCCCCGGACAAAAACCAGCAGACAAAAGAACAGCTTCTTCCCCAGAGCTGTCTCCCTCTTAAACTCTGCTCCCCACTGACTTTTTGCCCCCCTAATACACCCCACTCTCCTCTCCTCATAACTCAGACTCATCATAATCACTGCACTACTTAACATTTGCACATTTAAAAATTGCACATATTCATTGCACTGATTCATTTATTTGAACTGTACA
>CAIGQZ010000461.1:13704904-13720722 GCA_903798205.1 Danio tinwini | reverse complement strand
TTTAAATATAAATACATATATACTATCAAACTCACTGAATACGCAGGTGATCCTCCTTTCTTTATGTCAGAGTTCTTTATGGAAAAAGCACACGAGAAAGTGTTCAATAAACAAAGCTTAAATATCAAATCTTTAAGTTTGCATGTTAAAAAAAATTGTCACCTCAGACTCCTTGTCACTCGATGACCCCAGGCTGCCAAAACTGTGACTGGAGCACTCGTTATTGTTCAAACCCTAAAAAGGAAGTTCACAATCAATAGATCAATAAATCAATAGGTCATAATGATAGATTGATTGGCAAACACAAGACTGTTTAAACATCACTTGTTTAGCCTTTTCAGAACAAATACATAAGCGAAGATTATGTACATGCATTTATTTACAGTGGGGGAAATAAGTATTGAACACGTCATTTTACTCAGAAAACATATTTGTAAAGGTGCTGCTGACTTGAAATTTTCACCCAATGTTGATAACAACCAAAGAAATCCATATATGAAAAGAAAACAAAACTAATTAGTTCACAAATGAAGTTATGCGTAATAAAATGAAATGACACAGGGAAAAAGTATTGAACGCATGAAAAAAGGGAGGTGTAGAAAGACAGTGAAAGCCCAGACAGCAGCTGAAATCTCTCAGTAGTTCTTCAGCAACCCCCTGCCCTTCCTCAGTGTAAATGAATATCATCTGCTTCAGTCCAACATCTACATTACTAGGAGGATGAGGATGGACATTTCAGCAGGACAATGATCCAAAACACAGCCAAGGAATCTTTCAAATGCTTTCAGAGAAAGAAAAGCAAGCTGTAGAATGGCCCAGCCAATCACCTGACTCAAATCCAATAGAAAATACAAAATAAAGCTTATATTTGATAGACGAGACCCACAAAACCGTAGAGATTTTGACACTCGTAAAAGCTCAAACCTGAGCAATGCATGTGACTTCATTCTCCATATGGGAAGTGTCTTTTTATTTCATTTTATTACACAAAACTTCATTTGTAAATTAATTAGTTTAGTCTTTTCTTTGCATATATGGATTTATTCCATTGTTACCAACATCTGGTGAAAATTTTAAATCAGCAGCACCTTTAGAAATATGTTTTCTGAGAAAAATGGTGACGTGTTCAATACTTATTCCCCCGCTGTATTAGGGTTGGGCCGATAGAAGATGCCATCGTCCATCGCCGATGGCCGATAAACTTCACGATGCTGAGCCGGCCCCACCCCACACTTATATTGATATATAACTTATTATTTGCATGTCATCTTAATAGCAATAATGGTCTTTTCATAAACTGTGTTAAATTTTACATATAGCTGCCGCTTGCACGGCTGACAGCATAGGATTAAATAAAGGATTATACAGCACCTCTCGCACTTAAAATGTGTAGATTAAAAGGCAAACGCTGTTATCTGTAAACCCCGTCCCACAGACTTTACAGTGAATGGCTTTAGTTATTTTCATTTTGATCTTGAGGCCACTGGAAGTCTTTTATCCACTCTTGGAAAAGTGTAAATGGTGGATTAACATTCAGCACATGATCACTAATAAGACGTGCCATTATTAGTAACTTTAGGTGGTTTCTAAAACTAAATCTGTCAGTGTTATTTTCATTCCCTCATCTTCAGCGCTTCACATTTCCGCGGTTGTAGCTCCTGTCATCTGAAGGCAGAAGGCATTGACTGAGTGATTGACAGCTGATATTAACCAATCCATTCACGTTCAGTTCTAGAGCAGTGGGCCAATAAGAAGAGCACAAAGGCAGGGCAAGCATTGCAGGCTTTCTTTACTTCAGCAAGTTCACATAACAACTGTTTTAATCTGTTCCTGAGCGCTGCGTTTGGCGCTTTTCTGTGCAAAGATGCATTCTGCATAAATGTCTCTTAAATCCGCGCACGCCGTGAGGAATTTCACACGGCAACAATTTATGCACTCGCACAAATGCTGCCAAATATATTTTTAGGTCGCATAAAATTTCGGGCACATATGCGACAAAAACGGTCGAGCCCTAGCATCTTTGCTTGTTATTATTTCCTCATAATAATAAAAAAATAAGGAAGTTATCATCAATTACAATACCCCCCAACACCCCACCCCCGACGATGATGCCATCGTCCATCGCGATGTTTCACATTATACATCGTACGATGCCAAATTGGTCAACATCTCCCAACCCTACGCTGTATACAATAGTTTTGTTTTTATTATTATCTTTTTTTGTTTGTTTGGCGTTGATTTCTTTATTACATGCTCCTAAAATCAACTTAAAAAAGTAAACATGTGTGTGCTTGTGCATTACTTTAGGTCCGCCACTCGCACTCCCTGTGCTTCCTCCTGTGTTTCCACTCACTGCCCCAATGAAACGTGCCTCCAAAAGCTCCTGCCGGCGTGGATCCAGAGAATGCAGCTCATCCATACCTACAAACACACACACATATCAATCTCCAGTTGTTCACACACAGGTAACAGGGCTCAGGTTCAGGAGGGGTGTGATCATGATGACGAATGCTCCAGGAATCTTACAAAACCATCAAGTCATTGTTTTCTGATCCTCTACCACCCTAAAAAGCCAGAAGATAATACCTACTTATATTACTATTTCAGTGGCACACCAAGTACAGGTTTAAGTTGCAAAACTACTTTGTTTGTTTATTAGTAGGTCTACTATTATGCATCTTAAAGGGACAGTAAACCTAAAAATGATTCATTCACCCATAGGCCATCTAATAATATGTAGATGTTCTTCAGTGGTGTAACAAATCACAAATCTGCAGTTCAGATCACACTACGGTTTTTTAGTCACGGATCGGACCATTTTTCGGATCAGCAAAAAAGTGAGGAGACAAATGTCATTTGCTTTCCATTTATCTAAAAATATTACTGCAAAAAACATTGCTTTTAACAAACAGAACTTAAAACCTGTAATGTTAATAACAATAAAAATCAAAAAAGAACAGCTGAAGAAAGAAAAGTGTTTAATATGAAATATGATCTTTGCTGTTGCTGATAATGCTAAATATAGAAAGCTAACATATTGTACAACAGATCATATTTATCTTCAATTAATGATTCAACAATTCACACATAAAACTTCATGTTTTATTATACTGTAGGTGTATTATTTTTGAAAACCTATTCAGTGACATGATTTTGATGGTTGTTTGTCGCCATCTGTTGGTTACACAATGTAATTGCTTTTACCAGCGTTAAAAATTCACCAGTGTCATGTTTCATTAAACGGTGATTTTAATCTTTACCATAAACATCAGTGTTTAAATCTGAACTATAAACTGTTCTCCCAGCACTTCTGTGTTATTTAATTGTTTGTAACTCACGGAAAAAAGTGTAAAAACTGAATCTCGATGCAGATTTGAATGCAGCACTTTGAAGGATTAATAAACATATGCAAATCATTATCATTTATCGTTCATGTTGTGCGGGTTTGAACTGAGATCACGATCTTTTAATGTTTAATTGTGCAGCTTTACACTGAATGCATTAATGCAGGCTAAACAAGCAGTGACAGAAAACAAATTAAATTAATAGCCTAAGAAAGCATTTAGGAAGGTCCCACCACAACTTTTCCCGTTATCATTATATCTTACAGGGAAGCCAAAATGCTTTCATGCACAGGATTTGAATGACGCGGGAGGCGATCTCTCTGCAATGGTTATAAATGTTGGATTAATCGACAAGTTCAAAATAAATTATTAATCCGCGGGTCAGGTGCGTTCCGAACCATGAGTTGTGATCCGTACGAATCACGGATCAACAGTGATCCATTTCACCCCTAGTGTTCTTTGTTCCTTCAGTAAAACATTAAGGGATAGTTCACCCAAAAATAAAAAAAATCTCGCCATTTTCTTACACTCTGGTAGTTTAAAACATAACGTGGTCCCTCGCTATAATGTGGTATCCTGATTGGCTGTAGACCATTGTCAATCAATCTCCTCCATATCTCCTGTACAGCACAGAATGTGTTCAGCTTGCAAAAATGAACATAAATCTTTGATGGCTAGCAGTGTGAGTTCCAATCAGGGTGCAAAAAAGTTGTAATGGTCCGCAGCAAGACCATCAATAAGGGGGTCGCACACTGGATGCACACACCATGCATTTTAGAACTGTAAACATAGGTTTATATAAGGGTACGCACACCGGCACCGCAAGTCAGCAGCTGTCTGCGGTGTCCAGCTACGACTAAGGACACTGTTCAAAAAGTGGTATGGTACTGTTCGCTTTTAGGTACCTTTTGACAGTGGAAACGGCCATAAATGCGTACCAAATCGTACCGTTACGGGCCATTATTTACAACACGATTACTTGTAACCTCATACAAACAGCACTCCGCTTGCAAAAGAAACTTTCTTAGGCTGTACTCACACTATGTACAGTTGCCTTGAACCAGGCCAAAGCACGATTGTCCCCCCTCCCGTCTCCCCCGACAGCCCGCACTCACATTACATTACATTCGGGTCTGGGCTCGCTTACATCATCGATGACGTGCTGTTCAGTAAGCGCTCTCGCTCAGCACAGTGGAGATTTCTTTAGTTATATAGTTTTAGTCGTTTTATATGCTGTGACACTCAATAGAACAGATCAGCCTTGCCTGTGCCTGAGCCCGATTCAGAGCACTCACACTTCTCAAACGATCCGGGAAACGGGCCTGGGCACGGTTCGGATAGCATAGTGTGAGTAAGCCCTTAAGAGCCGGTCCCTGATTGAGAACCTGATGAGTCAATTCATCAAATCCAATTGAATCATTAAAAAAAGTGAACAGTTCATACATACAAGTTACTCAAACACATAACACACTTTCAGACTTGCCCAACAGTCACCCCTAGTTGAAACAAGCCCAAATTCCAGTGTACATGATTAAAATTTGCCAGATTTCACATCTCATTCACCAATCCAGTTCCTCTGACAGTGACTAAACTGAAAACAAAAGAGCTGTGATTCAGACTGAAGAACTGATGAGCCATGGATATTTCATTTCATCATAGAACTTGAAATTAAAGTTTACAGTTTTCAGGGACGGACTTAGTGATTTGGGGGCCCTAAGCAATTTCAGGTATGAGGCCCTTGCAGTGAAACTAAAACACTCTCTTTCTTTATAGATATTTTTTCTGTAGATTCGGTTTTTTGCTTGTTTGTTTTTTTCAAGTGGAACCTTAATCTTCTTAAATGTAAAATTTAATTAAACTTAAGTAAAGTTCTATGAATCATGGGGCCCCAGGTTTTGAAAAAAGTAATAACATTAAAATCTTAATGGTTACAGACAGATTTACAATATATAATGGTAAATTTTTAATATAGGCTTCTTGACATTAAATGGGCCCACCTAATTCTCCGGGGCCCTAAGCTGCTGCTTAAGTCCGACCCTGATGGTTCATGTTAGACTAATTAATTCCCATTATGTTTTAAATATGTAAAATATTCATGTTTCATTTCATTTTTGGGTGCTTTATGTAATTATATATGTCATGCGCGTTTACAAAAATGAACCATTGAATCAGATATCTGAACCACTCAAACAGTGGAAAGAATCAGTTCGTTGAGAAGATTCAGATTCACCCATTCACCCGAGACCGAGGATTAGAGTTAATAACGACACAAAAAAAACGTTGATTTTCTTTAACAGAGCAATTTGTTTTACAGATGTTTCCTTTTTTTTTACACTCCAAGTGCCAGTAGATGCTGCAGTTTATGAATCACCAAGGATCATTTTAAGCACAAAAACCTTTGTCAAATGTTCTTCTGAAAAAATAAAGTCACCTGCATCTTGAGAATAGGTAAATTAACAGCAAAGATGATTTTTTTTGGGTGAACCAGCCACTTAAAAACAAACTGCTTGCTTATTAGTCAGTTTCACTGCAAACTTTTGCAGAGCTTTTTTCCTGCGGGAGACAGCATGACAAACAGGAAGTACTATGAGACATTTCCTGCTCATTATCAGCTGATGCCACTGACAGCAAAACTCCATCTTATTTTAGTCTCTGAAAATAATGACGACATTTTGGATGTAAAACAAAAAACCTTATTCAGGAAGGAAGGACTAATCAAAAGTGACAAAATAATTGTACAAAAACATTTTCATCTTTAAAGAAACCTGAACAAATGTTTGCATTTCTGATAATAAAAATAAAATACTAAATTCTTGTGCAGCAATTCAACATATTGATCAAATGATTTATGAAGGACCATGTGGCAATGACAATGATGCTGAAATTTCAGATTTTCATCACAGAAATAAATAATATTTTCAAATATATTAAAATGGAAAACTGCTATAGTAAATGCTAAAAATATTTCTGTTTTTATTAAATAAAATGTAGCTTTGTTTGACAGAAAGGTCTTGATAAAAATAATAAACGCTAAAACACAACAAATAAAATGAAATTACCTTTGAAAATAATGCTCAGATTAAAAATGCAGAGGAAAGATACATTCTGAATTAAAATTGGAAAATGGTATAATATATACTGGTCAAGATAAATTCAGGTTAAGATTTTATTATTATTATTATTATTATTATTATTGTTACTGGGCAGATTAATTATATCCAAAATTTATTTTTTTTCAAGTTTTAGGAACAACAAATAATATCTTGACTTCTAGTTGATCATTTGGTATCAGAAGTGGCTTATATAAAAAGGCAAAGGTCTCTAGATTACGGTTATTTGACCAAATTAAAACATGATCATGCCTTGATTTTGAATGATTTAATTAGGAGGTCTGACTTTGCTTAGACAAAAGTCTTGTCACTTTAGCAGAAATAATGTCCAGTATAGAATATAAAGTCATGCTGCAGTGGAAACAGAATGAATATTGTGCATGACTCTCATGAGCTTGGAGGACTGCATCCATAAATCTCTGCAATGACTCAAATCACTTATTAATAAAGCCATCTGGAACGGCAAAAAAAGCGTTCTTGCAGGACTCCAAGAGTTCATCAAGAATCTTTGGATTCATCTTCAATGCCTCCTCCTCTATCTTACCCCAGACATGCTCAATAATGTTCATGTCTGGTGACTGGGCTGGCCAATCCTGGAGCTCCTTGACCTTTGCTTTCAGGAACTTTGATGTGGAGGCTGAAGTATGAGAAGGACTTCTCATAGCAGGAGCGCTATCCTGCTGAAGAATATGCCCTCTTCTGTGGTTTGTAATGTAATTGGCAGCACAAATGTCTTAATACCTCAGGCTGTTGATGTTGCCATCCACTCTGCAGATCTCTCACACACCCTCATACTGAATGGAACCCCAAACCATGATCTTTTCCTTCACCAAACTTGACTGATTACTGTGAGAACCTTTTCTAAATGATCAACTAGAAGTCAAGTTATTATTTGATTGCTGTTGTTTTTACACACACACACACACACAGATATTTAGATTTTACGCACACATAAATATTTAAATGTATATATAATTTGTATCATGCGTATATATATAGATTATATCTAAATATAAATAAACATTTTTACATATACAGTACTCGCATCTAAAACTAAAGTTTGTTTTGACATCATTTAATTTTTGCCCAGCACTAATTATTAAATATGCACATTGAAAAAAATTCAGTTGACATCTAAATGACAGAAAAGACGGTGAAGCTTAAAATAATTTTGTGAACATGATCCTCACACAAAGTTACTGTATGATAAAAAAAAACTGCCTTAGTTGAACATGTCTGACATGATCTGGCACCAGATGCCTGAAGACAGAATTCATCATCATCGATGCAGCCGCCAAATGGCCCCGTTTTTTCAGCACGAGAGACTAATACAGTATCAGCAGCCGATAAGAACCAGCATCTAATAACGGCATGAATCATCATTATAAAGCCTGTCTAAAAAGTATCATCTGGTCTTCAAAAGCCCATTACGGTGACTAGACAAAACAGCCCGGGTTCACTTGTGTTCTCCGGCCATCAACAAGAATGCGGTGGATGCGTTCACTGCCATGATAAGACTCGTGCCAGAATGAGCTTCAAGCCAAAGAGATCCCAAGATGGTGGATGGGTGGAAAATTATGAAGGTCAGCAGGGCAGGAACAGCACAGCTGCCCAGATAAAAGGACACAGATGATAAATCAAAACCCTAGGAATGAGTAAACGCAAACCTAAGGCCACGTCGGGTTTGGCATATAAGCCAAGTAGGCAGGGAAAAAAATTTAAATGCGCTTGGCTAAATAAGACACCTCCCTGACACGAGCACTAAACATACGTGGAGAAGAAAAATAGCAAAAAAACATCATAATATCATGTTTCATATCATTCAATATCAATAATTATTAAATATTTTTAACAATATATTTAGAAATATTTGGATTTATTTATTAAACCACTTCATCTTAATTTCCCAACGTTACTAAGGCAAAAATATTTAAACAAAAATATCTGATCTCTTAATATTAAAATAAACAATAGTGTTAAAGAGACTCTTCAACCTGATAAATAAAATGTTACAAAGTGTGTGCAATGGTAAAGCGTAATTGCTGAACAATCAACGCAAACTTTAAGGTAGTCAACATCTGTAAAGCTGGATTTATTTAGCTTTTATATACTTGCCGTGTTCACCGTTGTGATATTCTTAAAACGACAGGGGGCGGTCAAAAGAAACTGACCGTAAAGTCAGACGGATAAACAGAGGAGTAGAAAGTTTCCGGAACTACGTCATGTCATTAATGTCATTCAAGATTTTTAAACATAATTATTTTTATTGTTTTTATAAATTATATTAATGATCATAAGGATCTTTATAACCATTCAAGATTTTTTTTAATCAAATTTGATGCAGCACTTGCTTTTGTTCATATCTCAAACAGTTTTACCTATTAAAGTTTATTTAAATATTAATGACAACAGAACATGGGTTGCTCTACAAATATATTTTTTATTATGGCAAAAATAAAAGCAAAAAAAATAAAAATACAGATGTTTTTTTAGATTTAGCCCACTCCATAAACTTCGTGATTTTGTCATCTGAGACAAATTTGGGAAATCCTAAAAAGATTCCTGAGATCCTGGGCTAAAATCTGTGATCTTTGATCGTTGGTTTGACATGTTCACAGACAGCCGCTTTGTGCCTGTTGCGATTACACTTTCTCTCTGATGAAGTTCTGGAAGTGTCGGAAGATTTCAGACACTTTCCTGCAGTGTGACAACAGCTGAGATGAGCGTCAATCCAAGAACCAATAGGAGCTCTGAATTTGATGACGCAGTTCATTTGACAATTCAAATGACCGTGGGGAAATGTCAAAACTGTTTTTTTCTTCCTGGTTTAATTATTGAGGCACGCTGTGTGCAAAATTGTACAGATTGTTTACATTTGCTGTGAGAAATCATTTCAGAACACTGGATAGTGAAAGTGTTGCGGGTGGATGAAGTCAAACTCCGGGATTGATCTCTTCCGTGTTTGGTCATCTTCGTTGTCATTCAGTCTGACTTTGTGACGGCTGAGATCAACAGTGTGACATGAGAGCCATGTTCGTGCAGACTGACATGCTATAATCATTTAGAATTATTAAAAAAAAAAAATCTTACAGTGTGAGCCGGCCTTTAGGTACGCTTAGCAGCTACGTTTAATAAAACTATAGCCTTCATACCGAATCTTTTTTATCAATATTGACAATGGTGTTCGGTCAATAAATATCGATACCAATTTTATTGCCCGGCCCAAATGACTTTTATTAAATTTTTCATCTTGACAAACTATAATATATTGGATCTAGGGTTGGGTCGATAGATGATGCCATCGTCCATCACCGATGGTAGATAGACATCAGGATGCTCCGCCCCATCACAGCAGCAACCCGCTCGCGATAAATACACAGTTAGGCAACCCGCTCGCGATAAATACACACTTAGGCATCGTTTACACTAATAAGTCTTAGTTTTAAAATGACATTTTAGCACAAAAACGATCCACGTCCACACTGGTGTTTCATCTAACATTTCTGAAAAGCCTTCCTTCCACACTATACCGCTAAAAATGCACATCACGAGACTATACACACACACAAACAAACACACTGTCAGCGATGTACCTACGAGCACGTCTGAACTCCAGCAGTCTTGAGCACAAAACTCCCGAGAGCAGTGCACGTTGGACAGTTTATCAAGGATATACCGCTGGCTTGCGCCTCACTATAGTTGTTAAACGTAATATTGATTAATCTTGTCTCTACCTAACGACTCTTCAGTCTTTTGAATCTATCGTGTACCAAGTTTGTCGATGCCATAATAAGGACATAGATTACTCTACCTATTCATTCCAGAATCCGCAGGAAAAGTGATTGACAGGTGTGTAACTTATTTTTATTTATATATGATTTGGTTATGGGTAAAACAAAGACCATGCGAGTCAGGTAGTTGAAAGGGTAGGCTACAAATAATGCCATCGTCCATCGCAGTGTTTCACATTAGACATCGTGCGATGCCAAATTGGTCAACATTACCCCTACAACAACCCTAATTGGATCAATTTCCAATTTGAATGCACTGGAGACTGCAATATGGCAATATCATCCCAATATATGTGGTGCGTTTGCATAAATTATAATAAATGACAAGCATATATAAATATGAAATAAAGTATAAAAGTTAAATAAACAGTCCTTTGTGGATTGTGGACTCCTAACAGTAAGTATCCAGGTACAGAAATTGAACAATCAAACATGTAATGTAATGTATGTAATGTAACGTAATGTGTATTTATATAGCGCATTTATTGTGTATGGCCATACACCCAAAGCGCTTCACAATCATGAGGTGGGGTCTCTCCACAGCACCACCAGTGTGCAGCATCCACTTGGATGATGCAACGGCAGCCACAGGACAACGGCGCCAGTGCGCTCACCACACAACAGTTATTGGTGGAGTGAAGAGACAGGTTGTCGTTGAATAAATTGTTTAAAAGTAGTACATTTTATTTAGTAATTATCTTATAATCCTTAATAATTAATCTAATCCTGTGATGTGACTATTGCAGATACACACACTCAAAAGGTGGAGTATGTAAGTTTGACACCTAGGGGATGAACTAGGTATTGCATTCCTGGATCAAAACAAGCATAAGCGCAGGTTGCCAGATTGAGGACCAACAGGAGTAAGCCTGACTATCGAGCCTAAAGGCTGCTTTAAATTATATAATTGCAACGGCATGCAATAGAAGGAATATTTTCATATTTAAAGGAGCTTTTGTTCTAACCAACACCTCGAATTGATATATCAGAAACGGCTTCAATTTCTTGAACAACAGAAAACTGACAATGATCACCTCAGGTAAACCTCATGTGCTTTATTCAGTGTTAAATGCTAATAATGTGAGCTTAAATGCCATTATACATGACATTTATTGCCATATACTGAAAGCAGCAGCAGATAGTTCACCTTGAAAATAAAAAAACGTTTGAATTTGAACTTTAGACTCAAAACCTATTCAGCATGTACATTTAATAATGTTAAAAAAAGTTTCATATATATTAAATAGATTATACACCTTACCATTTCGTGAGTAAGTGCATATTCTGTGTTTCTGAATGGCTGTATTAAAAATTTCTGTCGTGTTTCGTCTGGTGCAAAGAGCCAAATTGCTCAACACTGCTTAACTCGTCACGTATCGTGTTGTTAGAACAAGCGGTTACAAAGTATCCTGCTCACCTAATGTTTATGTTGTAATATTTATATTATTTGCTAATTAATAACTTCATGTGGAACTCTGAATCAGCATCTCATTTTGGAGTCTGCTACTGTCCACCGGAGGTCGCATTTCAGTCACGAGCGCATGCTTTGAGAGCCTGAATGAATAAAATATGCTGTTTTCCATCAAGGCAACCCGGGGTGCTGAAATATAATTGGCTAAAGTGGCAGTGGGCGGGTTAAAAAACCCCCAAAACAAAGACATTTTCAAAGCAGAATAACTGACTTCAGCATTGTTTTTCAGAATGTTCACCTGGCATGTTTCTTAAAAACCTGCAACCATATTATGGTATTTTATGCTTTAGAAGTATCAAAAACTTTACATTTATTTGGATGTCACCTGGATTTTTTTGAGTATTCATATTTAATTAAATTTTTTTATCTGAATTTGAATTTTGAAATTATTTATTTAACAGGGACAATGCTCATTAATCAACAGTAGAACTGTAAATAAGCCAGAGTTAGCCACAAGGGCTAATTTTCATCTGTTGCCCCCTGCCAGATTTTAAAAGGCAATCTAAAATCAACTTTAATCAAAACTAAACTTATCTTAAACTATATATTGGATCGTTTTCCAATTTGAATGCACTACAGACTGCAATTGTGAAAACATAAATGATATGGTACGATCAGGGCTTGCGCGTCCATAGATGCGACATAATAGTGAGGGCGGCAAATGCACCCCGTCATCCAACCCAAAGTACTGACTTTCATCCGCAACATCAACACGGCATGATAGTCCTTTGGATAAACCAAGTGTTTTCTATGCTCAAAAATGCCTGAAAATGTCAGCGTGGTAGCTGAGTGGTTAGTTCACTAACATATAGCTCAACAACGCTCCAAAGTTCGAATCCCAGCTTGTAGACATTTCCCGATCCAATCCCCCTCTCTCTCTCCCACTTCCCTTCCTGTCATTCTACTGTCCTGTCTAATTAAAGTTAATTCATTCATTTTCAATTCAGCTTAGTCCCTTTATTAATCCGGGGTCGCCACAGTGGAATAAACCACCAACTTATCCAGCATATGTTTTACGCAGAGGATGCCCTTCTAGCTGCAACCCATCACTGGGAAACATCCGTACACACTCATTCACACGCTTACACTACGGACAATTAAGCTTACCCAATTCACCTATACCGCATGTTTTTGGACTTGTGGGGGAAACCGGAGCACCCGGAGGAAACCCACGCGAACACGGGGAGAACATGCAAACTCCACACAGAAATGCCAATTAATCCAGTCGGGGCTGTCATATAAAGCTAACATGCAAAAAATAAATCTTTAAAACAAAATGCCTGAAAATTTAAATCCTGTAGCAATTATTAACAGCATTCAATTATAGCATTATACTTTAATTTACTCCACAATTTGCAAGTTTAAAGATGCTAATCATTTATTAATTTAAAGGGATAGTTGACCCAAACATTAAAATTACATCATAAATGATGTGTTCCTTCTGTTTAACACAAAGATTATATATTTTTTAAATGCTAAATATTGACTTTCATCATAAAAAACTAAGTACTATGGAAGTCAATGGGTGCCAGCTACTAGCATTTTTCTAAATATCTTCTTCTGCGTTCGATAGATTAAAGAAACTTAAAGAATGCGAGTAAATGATGGCAGAACTTTCACTTTTGGGTGAATTATAAATTTTTAATAATAAAAAAAGTGTATTTTTAGCAAAAGAACAGTTAAAAGATTTTGTCATTACAATATAATAAGTATACATATATATTAAAATTTTATTTACTCATGATTCATTGCTCCATTCATCAATATGTGGATTTGCTAAACAATTTTAGGATTTTTTTTTATTTATGCTGCAAACAGTTGTGCTGCTTCATATTCTGTGAAAGCCTGATTATTTTTTTTAGTATTCTTTGATTAAAAAAATGTTGAAAAGTCAAACTTTTTAATTTTATAATTGTCTCTACTGCTCGGTTTACTAACGCATCCTTGTTGAAGAAAAACCTAAACACATTCACGTAAAATTGTACTTGCATGATGGTACTATTACTAACAAATCTGGAGAGAGAAAAAATCCCCAATAAAGACACCCATATAAACATGGCAATTTCTTGGTATCATGTCCATAATATCTTTGAATTATTGCCAAGATGTAAACGCTTCAATGATTTCAAAACATTTATACAAAAAATTAAAGGTAGAGCATGCCATTACATGACAGAGAACTTATTCTTGGACATGAGAATTTGAGTAATGCATTAACGCACATATGATATTACACTCATAAGTGCACATACATGTGTTTAGAGCACACATCAACAACACACACCAGCCTAAGGTGCACTTGATAAATATCACTACCGCTGCAAAACTAAGAGGTTCATTAAGTTAAACACGTCAAATATAAAAATCTGCTCAACAGAAGTAGCCATTTGATGTAAAAGCACTTACAGTACATATAAATCAAATAGCTTAACGGTTTGAACCCATCTATTATTTCATGGACAAAACTACCTGTCTGGTTACACTAAGAACTATATGACCATTAAGACACCTCTCCGGCATATGCACAATATTTAACAATGCATGCATTATTAATTGATGCTCAATTAATCCAAATTTTTGTTTATCCAATTTGTGTACAAGTTTGTTTGCCAACCAAGCATTATGCATTTCAAGCAGATGAATAATCACACCATTAATTAGCTAAGCAGCAAAACTTAGTCCGTCTACCTAGAAAGCATTTGTGCCATTGCATGACATGCATTGAGTCCTAGATAAACAAGTCAATACTTTCAAACATTAAAACACTGAATAGTGTTTAAGCACTGGCACTGTACATCTCAACACCTACACTACACCCTACTGACTGCATCATTAAATGTAATACTTTAACTACCTATATAATAAACTATATAAAAGGTCCACTCATTTAGATTATACACTAAAAGGAAGCAATTCTGGCATTGCATGCTTGCATTAGTGACAAACGTAGCTATACTGCCAACCGTTAGCATATCAACAAATGTGTGTCAGGTACTGGAGATCCCTTAATGATGCATTTTCTACACAAAACACACGTTATTACGATCCACGAGGTGCTGTTTTTCTTAAACAGGCACTTTGTGAAACTCGTGTTTATCAGATAAATGAGTCTCCTAAAATCCAGCGACTTTCTTCACCTATCCAGCATTTACGGGCCGTTGCATTGCATGCACGGGTGATAAACATTCTCAAGCACACAGACAACAACTCATGTTTATCATCAGGTACGGGCTGAATCTCATTTGTGAGCCTTTGCATTGCATGCATGGAGGACAAACATATAGGCTAGACCTCAACTCGTATATCAAACTGACTACAACACGTAACAAGGTGCCAACCTAGACACAAAGACAACATTTTAGGGCATGCACAAAACATACGCACCTATGATGTCCAAACATGCAGTCTAGGTAGACATCTCGCTAGGTTTTGAAACGCGACCAGTGACTGAGTCTCCTAATAGGTGACCACGGGCATCCTCGCTTCAAATTAACCGTGCAATCAACACAAAAAGCGGCGGAAATCCGTCGCAAACTGTTTAAAACACATCCAGCACATCACCAGGACTCGATGCTGCTTATAAAACACAGAGAGTCACAGTAAGCAGACGAGAGATCAGCGGCCTCCGACACGACCGCTTCGATTAAAGGCCAGATTTACGCAAAATTACGCGTCAATCGATGACAATCCCGACATATTCCGTATAAACAAACTTTAAATTTACATTCGAGCCGGATTTACCTTCTTTATGCCTCCGCGGAGCGAATATATCGAGCGGAGAAACTGAGCCCGGGGTCGGAGATCCAGTCGAGAACTGAGAGCAAGATGGCGCTCCGTCCAAACTTCCACTGCTGTTGCTGTTACTTTGGACACTCATGAAGACACTTTCCCCCGCGAAGAGACGCCCAGTGCATCGCGCACATGATCTCCGTCAAATCACACCTGTGTGTGTGAGTGTGTGTGTGTTTAATGCATCACGCACAAACACTGATGATCAATGCAATGCTGCTCATGTTTTCAGCTCCGCACTGCGCAGAGATCCTCACTCACTCTCGGTGTGTGTGTGTGTGTGTGTGTGTGTGTGTGTGTGTGTGTGTGTGTG
>CAIGQZ010000461.1:13668429-13680783 GCA_903798205.1 Danio tinwini | reverse complement strand
ATATATATATATATATATATATATAAATATATATATTTTTTTTTTTTAATTATTGTATTTGGTCTAAACATAATTTGCTGTATTTTCTGCAGACGTGGCCCTCTGAAGTTGGGCATGTCGAAGGTCACACAGGTGGACTTCCCTCCTAAAGAAATGGTGTCGTACTCAAAAGAGACCCAGACACCCACACAGACTCATCACAAAGATGGTAAACACACATACAGACTTGTTCTTCTATCCCAGTGGGGACTCAATATTCAACCCTACCCCTAAACCCAACCCTCACTGGAAACAATCTGCATTTTTACATTAGTCTGATTTTTATAAGGAGAGTACTTTGATGGACATTTTTAAAAAGGTATCACCAGGAAAAGTCTTAAATTATTCATCAAAAATTGAACTTAAAAATCATATTTAACTTTGAATATATGTTTGTGTACATTTTATTTATTTATATTTTATTTATTTATCTAAGTAAATTTTTATTGTAATACGAATTTGTTTTTATCATGTAATATTTTTATGTAAATCAATCTTGCCATGAAATGGCCTTAAGTTGCTGATGTGGCAGTAAATAAATAATAAATAAATAAATAATAAATAAATAAATAATAAATAAACATTAGTCTGATTTATTATCATGTTTACCCATGGGGGCATCTATTTAGTTCCTCGTGGTGATAAAAGTCCCTATAAGTCTGTGTGCATTTAGGTTTAGGTCCCCACTGGAATATAAAACCAAGTACACACACACACACACAGCTTTTCTTTAATGCTTCAGTGTGTGTATAAAACTAAACTCTCACTGCTGTCTGTAGATGAGGAGGAGGAGGAAGATTTAGCCGTGATGCAGCCTGCCCTGGAGCCTCAAGAGGAGAAAGACTCTCAGAAAGAAGATGATGAAGGTACTGCTGTCAGATTATAGAAAATACATATAAACTGTCGACATATATATAAAGTGAAAACATGATGACAGCTTGAATTTAATCACTCTTTGTTGCTGAGCTGAGCTACCATCATGTTACATTAATCCCATAATTGGTGCAAACTAAACTGAAACTTAACTGGAAAGAAAGCTAATATGGCTTCATGGTACAAGCCCCTGGTCCTTTAAGATATTTATGTTTTCTCAGATGAGTAGAGGCTTGGACCCATAATCTTTATTCCATACGTCACGGCTAAACAATCGGATTGCAACTTCTGTTTGATGCCGGTTTTGAGTGTTTATGGATGTTTGTGTGTGCAGCGGCTCCTCATGAGCTGACGGAGGAAGAGAAACAGCAGATTCTTCACTCTGAGGAGTTTGTGACGTTCTTTGACCACAGCTCTCGCATCATGGAGCGCGCTCTGTCTGAGCAGGTGGACGTGTTTTTCGATTACAGCGGACGAGACCTGCAGGACAAGGAGGGGTGTGTGTCTGTGTGTGTGTGTGTGTGTGTGTGTGTGTGTGTGTGTGTAGGGCCAGATAAAGAACATATTGGGGCTATAACCCAATGGCCTCATTTATTTTATTGTCTCACAAAAATATTTGTATTTTTTACTATCATCATTAATATTTATTTGCAAAAAAATGTTTTAAATATAATTTTACACAGTTTGATATACACTCACCGACCACTTTATTAGGTACACCTTACCAGTACCCCCTTTTGCCTTCAGACCTGCCTTAATCCTTCATGGCATAGATTCAACAAGGTACTGGAAATATTCCTCAGAGATTTTGCTCCATATTGACATGATAGCATCACGCAGTTGCTGCAGATTTGTCGGCTGCACATCCATGATGTGAATCTCCCGTTCCACCACATCCCAAAGTTGCTCTATTAGATTGAGATCTGGTGACTGTGGAGGCCATTTGAGTACAGTGAACTCATTGTCATGTTCAAAAAACCAGTCTGAAATCATTAGCGCTTTATGACATGGTGCGTTATCCTGCTAGATGTAGCCATCAGAAGATGAGTACACTGTAGTCATAAAGGAATGGACATGGTCAGAAACAATACTTAAATAGGCTGTGGCATTGACAAAATGCTCAATTGCTATTAATGGGCCCAAAGTGTGCCAAGAAAATATGCCCCACACTATTACACCACCACCACCAGCCTGAACTGTTGATACAAGGCAGGATGGATCCATCATGTTGTTGACACCAAAATGTTGACCCTACCATCTGAATGTTTCAGCAGAAATCGAGACTCATCAGACCAGGCAACGTTTTTCCAATCTTCTATTGCCCAGTTTTGGTGAGCCTGTGTGAATTATAGCCACTTAAATCACCTTTCTTCCCCATTCTGATGCTCGGTTTGAACTGCTGCAGATCATCTTGACCATGTCTACATCCCTAAATGCATTGAGTTCCTGCCATATGATTGGCTGATTAGAAATTTTAGTTAACGAGCAGTTGGACAGGTGTACCTAATAAAGTGTCTGGTGAGTATATATTTAAATTTCATCATATTTCCAAACATTTTGGTCTTGTGAGTCACTTACAGAAGCAATATATATATATATATATATATATATATATATATATATACATGAAAATATATAAAGATATATAAATATATATATATAAATATATATATAAAAGTATGTATGGTTGATTGTGTTTGTTTCAGGGAGTCTCAGGCTGGAGCCAAACTCTCGCTGAACAGACAGTTTGCAGACGAGCGCTGGTCTAAACACAGAGTGGTCACCTGTCTCGACTGGTCTCCACAGGTACTCCATTCTGTTCTTTCCAACTTTACACTGCTTATTACTGTACCCGAGAGGGACTGGACATTAAGAAAACACGTGCATATAGAAAGACGCTAACAAACTGAGAAAACATCTGCATCAAAAAACATGCACACAGATTCTCACAACACATAGTAACGAGAACCACAGCAGAAATGTGTCGGGGGTCCCCAAAAAAATACAACCTTCGTGGCTTCCTGTTTAAAATGAGCAGTTTAAGTCATTTTAATTGTATAGATCAACTAATTAGAATTTTCTTGGAAATTTGTCCAATACAATTGTTTGCTGATTACAATTTCATTTCTAAGAGCTGTAATGTAATTTCTCTTTTTTTTTAATTCACAAAAGATTATAAGCCACACTTATGAAAAAACTGCTGGGTTCCACGCAATTCATTCACATTGTCCCAACACAAATCAATTAAGTTAATGGGTTTTTAAGTGGATTGAACATAACATAATTAGGTTGGCCCAAAAAAAGTCTTGTGTTGTTTCAGCTCTTTTAAAATGAGTGGTATAAAAAATTCTGTTTTCTGTGCTTGGGAAATATGTTTTCATTAATATGATGAATACTTATTTTCTTTGTTCTGGTAAAGCATTTGCTGACTTAAACGTGATCTCATGTTACAAAAGTTTTAAAAATAGCTTGTAAGAAACATTTTATTTTATTTATATACCTGGTAGTATTAATCTGTCAAAAGTCTTGCTTTCAGATGAACGAGCCACCAAAAACTGCTGGGTTTCATCACTTTTTTTTTTCCATCGTGGTCTGCACTATTTGCAGCACATTTCTGTATTTGCATGTGTTATGAGAGTTGCATGCATGTTGTTGTTGTTTTCTCAATTGGTTAGTGTTTTTCATTTTTCATGCATATTCCTGCAGTGCATTTGAGCTCTCCTGGCTCACCCTAGTATTTTATATTTAGTTAAACACTGTTTTATTTAATTATTACTATTCTTCAGTACCCTGAGCTGCTGGTGGCCTCATACTGCAGTAATGAAGAAGCTCCACACGAGCCAGACGGCGTTGCTCTCGTCTGGAACATGAAATATAAGAAAACCACACCAGAATATGTCTTCCACTGCCAGGTGAAAATCACACTGCATATACCTGTGATAAATATGCGCTTTAGTACTGTTCTTTTTCTGATTGTGTTCTTGTTCGTTATATTGCAATTAAATGGGACTGGGACTTTTTTTTTGCATCATAAGTAGATTGTGTTCATAATAATAATAATATTAGTTCATTATTCATAATAAGTTCATTATTAAAAATTATAATAAATAATTACAATTATTTGGTTAATTAAAACAAGCAGTTTGAAGATTGACAGGATGGTTTAACAAATATAAGTAAAACAAAAACAAACTAATACAGTGCTCCCTCGTTTATTGCGGTAGTTACGTTCTAAAAATAACCCGCCATAGGCGAAATCCGTGAAGTAGTCAGCTTTATTTTTTACAATTATTATAGATGTTATAAGGCTGTTTACGGTGGCCGGGAAATGCAAAACAACTTAACAAAGTGTAAAACACTTTTACGAAGCTCAAGACAAATTTACAATTTAGAAAACATTTTTACCTTTCATAAAACACAATTACACAGGAAAAACGATTTTACCAAGGACAAAACAAATGTACATTTTAGAAAAAAAAAAAGACGCAAAAAACCTTTACCAGTCCTAAAACAAATTTACAATGACAGATTCTTTACGTAAAAAAAGCTACTCTATATGGCGCATTTTTAAAGTTGTAAATAATTTGCGGAAAGGATCCAAGTAAGAGCAGGATCTTCACCATTCTTCATAATTTAATTCATGCATGCAGTAACTTATTTTGCGCCATATAGAGTTGCTTTAAAATGGTAACAGCTGAGGGAATATTATTGTAAATAATGGTATATAATCATATACGTGAATATAATCATTAAAGTACATTATTCATGAGCACGAGCGTTTGCTCTCATATTATGGCTGTTCTGAATGCCTTGAATGTGTTGTACGAATGCGCATTTGCAGTTGGGCTATTCTCTTCCTGTTCACAGGGCCGGTGCAGACTCTCTGGCCAGACAATTGCCAGATATTAATAATAGTAATGATGATAATAATAATAATAATTAATACATAAAAAAATGAAAGCAAAAGTCGTAATCACAACATGACAACATTTTGTTATGTCGAGATCACGAGAAAAGGAGTTGATATGTCAAGATCACAAGATAATTAAGTTGTGATCACGACAAAACACTTCCGTAGATAATGGATGAATTGGTGAATGAATAAATAAATACATTATTAAACCAAATTACCCCAAAATGTTTTAAATAAAAATTGAGCACAGGCACTTTGGAGAATAAATAATAATACATGTAAAATAACAATCATGCCAATAACACATTGATTTGAAAAAATATATATAATTAAAATAATTAATTACTCATTAAAACAAGTGATTTGGTAATTTTGGTGATGGTGAATGGATCAACTAAATTAAATACACTGACATGGTTTATTATTGTATTTACAGTATGTTTACAGTTTATCTTAGTATTAATAACAAAATATTTTATTGTAGTATTATTTTGTTTATATTTATTATACGTTATGTTAAGATCACCTGGTTTATTAGGTATTTATCTGTTATTTCCTCCAGTCTGCAGTGATGTCAGTAGCGTTTGCGCAGTTTCATCCTAATCTGGTGGTTGGAGGCACATACTCGGGTCAGATCGTCCTGTGGGACAACCGGAGTAACAAACGCACCCCAGTGCAGAGGACGCCGCTCTCAGCCTCGGCTCATACGGTACAGCAGACAAACACTTCTGTATCTGCTTTATCTATTGACAATCATATTGACCATCTCTCTCTCTCTCTCTCTCTCTCTCCAGCACCCAGTGTACTGTGTGAATGTGGTGGGGACGCAGAACGCACATAATCTCATCAGCATCTCCACTGATGGCAAGATGTGCTCCTGGAGTCTGGACATGCTGTCTACACCACAGGTAACACATGCTGGAGCTCTATAAGATCTGCTTTCTAAAGGAAATGAATACTTTTATTTTATTCAAGGATCCATTCATTTGTACGGTAATGACATTTATTTGATTTCTGATAAACAAAGATTGCTGTTTCCACAAGTATGTGGTGCTTAGTCATGTTAAAGTTGCAAATACAATGTACATATTGGAATATATTGGATCATGTGCTAATAGAAAACATTCAATAGTGTTATTATTGTTAAAATAATTTGAAATGTCTTTGGAACAAAGGAAAGGAAGAAAGATTGATTTAGTGATATATTTTTAGCCTTTTGCTAACATAATGTAACATTACTGGCATGGATGAACATGTTGCTAGCATGCTTCTAACATGTCTAAGGCCCTGTTTACACTAATACGTTTTAGTTTTAAAACACATAAGTTTTGCTACGGTTACGCCATTTGTCCACACTACGCCAGAGTTTTCGAGCCCCAAAAACAGAGCGTTTTGGAAACGCTGGAGAGGCCGTTTTCATTCTAAAACGCTGCTGCTCTGTCTCAGTGTGGATGGGAGAAAACGGAGGCGGGGCTGCAGACATTCGTTTATCTGATTGGGACTTTTCCCTCAATATTAAGTAGCCCACACACAGTTCAGTCCTGCATCCTCATCGCATCCAACCTAAGTTCTGACTTCGCAAGTATGATATGGAAAACAAACTCCCGAGTGTGTACTTTATAAAGTCATTCACATCACCCTGGCTATGCTGTTTCACTATCTTAATAAAATGAAAACATGATGTGAGGAACTGCCTATTTTCATTTTGAAATTAGCAACTTAACAGAAATCAAAAATGTTGAGGCGTTGTGTAGCTGCATAATATGACCGTCATCTTCATGCATACTTATAATAAAACGGAGCCTATAACATTACTGCCTCTTTTCATTTTCATTGAAAATCCTCTCTTTCATTAAATATCAGTTTTAATAATTAATAATGGCCATTATAAAAGTATAATGCACAATAAGTTTATACAATAGAGAAAATAAAGGCAAGTGATCAGTCAGATGTGCAGAATCAGTGTACGTGGTTACATAAAGATATTAACCTAACTTTGCGCTCAGCCAAAACACGTTACCTAACAACAAGTAATAGATTCAAAAGGCCAAAGTCGGGGAATATGCTGTTAGATATAGACAACAAGATGAATTAAATATCACGTTTAACAAATATAGTGAGATTTGATCCAACGGGAGATCCGTGATGAACAGTCCGACGTGCACAACTCTCATATGGGTATGTGCTCAATGCACGCTGCAGCGCATGCCAGAGAGTGTGTGTGTGGTCATGTGATGTGCGCTTTCACCGTTTAATGTTTAATGTAGACTGTGAGCTGTTCAGAAACGCTAGTGTAAACACGGATCGTTTTCATTCTAAAACGCTGTTTTAAAACTAAAACGTACCTAACACATGTAAACCTAACACATGTAAACGGGGCCTAATACATAGCCAGGGCCTGCCCTGTCCATTTTGGGGCCCTAGGCAGAGTAATTTTGGGACCCTACCTTGCTCTAAATCAGTGGCTCTCAAACTTTTTTCACCAAGTACCACCTTAGAAAAAAATTGTCTTTCCAAGTACCACCATAATGACCAGTTTTGAAATACAGTAGTGTAGTAGGTGTAATTAAGCAGCTACAGCTCTGCACAGTTCAAAAACGTGGCAGATTAAATCTTATTATTATGAATATGTATTATTGTCAGCCACTCTAAACAGTATTAATAGTTTGAACATTAACACTGTACTGTGCTTCCAGGTAAAAAAATAAAAAATAAAACGTCAACGTTTAAATGAAAATGTGCTTTTAAAAGTTAATTAAAAATGACACCATTCTTAAAAAGTAAAAAGAAAACTGCTGTACTTACAGTTTGCGTTTTGCGTTTAGCAAATTGGTATTAATAAATAGCATGTGGCTAGTTTGTAGATGTAGGTTTGTATCAATAATTACATTATTAGCATGAACTATCATTTAAGAAACATGTTTTAATAATTAGCTAGCAAAAATTAGCATGCGTTTACATTGCTAGCATCTTTCTAATATGTTTTAGTAAGTGGCTAGTAGGCATGGGCCGGTATAAGATTCTGACGGTATGATAACCTTGGATAAAAATATCACGGTATCACGGTATTGTGATTACTGCTCTAAAATATACTCTTTTTAAATGTCTGTAAAAAACTAAAAGTTTTTTCCCCTTTGAACACAATATATTTTATTTTGAGAAACATTTATAATATTTTGGAGCAGTAAACGTGCCAGGCCAATTAATGAAAATTAATCATTGCTGACTGCTTTCTTCATTAGTTAAAAAAAAACACAGATTTATTTACAATTTAAAATAGCATCTTTAGATATATTTTCTGCTGGAGATGCTGTTGTAAAAAAAAACATTAAATTTAAAAATCTTACACATACCTTAGGAACGGTATTAAAGAAAATTTTGGCGGTATGAAAACCTTGACTTTTCCAAACCGCGGTATACCTTGAAAACGGTTATCATCCCATGCCTAGTGGCTAGTAATAACTGATGTCGTAAGCATGCTTTTAACATGTCATAGCATTTTAAACATGTTTCTAGTGTGCTAGCACAAGTTTGACATGTTGCTAATTAGAATTTGCATGTTTTTTTTTTTAGCATTTAACATGTTTGTAGCATTTTTGCTTACAACAAAAAATGTAACTAGTGTTTCAATTGGAGCCGTTTGCTCTCATTCATCCAGATCCTTAACAGCAGTCAGACTCAGCTTGTTTGTGTGTTTTCTCAGGACAGCCTGGAGCTCGTCTTCAAGCAGTCTAAGTCAGTAGCTGTGACCTCTATGTCGTTTCCTCTGGGTGACGTCAATAATTTTGTGGTGGGGAGTGAGGACGGGTCTGTTTACACCGCTTGTCGACACGGGAGGTGTGTGTGCAGGTTTATTTTTTGTATAATGACATGTGTATGACTAAGTTGTACTCTATTAAGCTGGTTTACAGGGACACTGTAATTCAGAACACTTAAAAATCAAACTTAATGAGTCTTTTGTCTTTTGACATTCAAATTTTGCCACAGGTTTTCTACAAGGGTTGGGTTTAGGCATAGGGCCATATAATATCTGTTTTTTCCCATGTAAAATACACTACGACTATGGAGTGTGGGTAAAAACATCCTGTGAGTAAACTAGAGCTAGTGACGCAGTGCTTCACGTCTGGTGTGAACCCATGCATTCCTACAACTAAAAATCAAGCAAAGAATCTCATTCTGTTAGGAGAAATAAAACAGATCAGAAAGATATTAGCTTAAAAGAAATACATCTGAATTAATTAAACTATTAAAACAATTCATTAAAAATAAGCTGAACTTATGATTAAAACAAAATAAAGCTTATTTTTCTTTCAGGAGAGAAAACCCAACACTGCTTTACCTAAAAGACATCAATTTAATGCTAATTAAATAAATAGAAAAAAGAAAGAGTGTCCCTGTAATCTATGTATACAAGTACACGAGGGTGTGTCAATTTGAACCAGTGATTTATGTTAATGTGTGTGTGTTGCAGTAAAGCAGGCATCAGTGAGATGTTTGAGGGTCATCATGGACCAATCACAGGCCTAGACTGCCACACAGCAGCAGGACCGGTCGACTTCTCTCACCTGTTTGTCACTTCTTCTTTCGACTGGACCGTTAAACTCTGGAGCACAAAGGTGACAAACACACTATTGCCTTAAACGCTGCATGTACATAGCTGACTGCACCATGCTGGGTACACATTATTCATGCACCATTATTTGACGTAATCATATTTTAAATGAGCTTTTTTTTTTCTTTATGTTTTTCTAAAAAGGAATTTTTGTTTTTTTGTAATTTGAGGTTTTATTTATTTTATTTCATTAACGTTTAATTTTTCTCTATATTTAATAGCTGTTTTTTAATTAATATTATTATTTTATTTCTGTCATAAGTTCAGCTTTTTTTAATAGTTTAATATTTATTTATTTTAAGATAATATCTTTCTGGTTTGTTTATATTCATCCTAACAGAAAATGCTTTTTTTTTTTTCTTTTAGGAATGCATCAACAATTTCTTTTTCTTTAAGTCATGCTGGGTTCACACCAGATGCAAAGCGCTGCATCACTTGCTCTAGTTTACTAACGGGATGTTTTTACCCACATGCACATTTTTGCTTGGGCTCAAGTACTTGCACAATATACAGTTGTACTTGAACTTGCACAATATACAGTTGAAGTCAGAATTATTAGCCCCCCTTTGAATATTTTTTTTTAATATTTCCCAAATGATGTTTAACAGAGCAAGGAAATTTTCACAGTATGTCTGATAATATGTTTTCTTCTGGAGAATGTCTTATCTGTTTTATTTCGGCTAGAATAAAAACAGTTTTTAATTTTTTAAAAGTCATTTTAAGGTCGAAATTATTAGCCCCTTTAAGATATATATATATATCTTTTTTGATAGTCTACAGAACAAACCATCGTTATACAATAACTTGCCTAATTACCCTAACCTGCCTAATTAACCTAGTTAAGCCTTTAAATGTCACTTTAAGCTGTATAGAAGTGTCTTGAAAAATATCTAGTCAAATATTATTTACTGTCATCATGGCAAAGATAAAATAAATCAGTTATTAGAGATGAGTTATTAAAACTATTAGGTTTAGAAATGTGTTGAAAAAATCTTCTCTCTGTTAAACAGACATTGGGGAAAAAATAAACAGGGGGGCTAATAATTCAGACTTCAACTGTATGTAATTCAGGGCAAATTCCAGATGTTTGCGGTTAAACGTGTGGTGCATTCTACATCATTCGTGCCCATAACGTTTGTTACTGTATTGGCTTTTTTTGTAACTTACTTGCATGATTACTTAATTGGTGTCTGATGTGATCCCAGCACTATTTTTTAAGAGTTCTTAAAACAAAAACAGTTTTCACTTAAGTCATTCATGGCTCACATCAGACGTGAAACACTGTGTCACTTGTTTTAGTTTACTCATGGGATGTTTTACACACACTTGAATTTTTCACTTGAGATCATCAATTTTTTGAACTTGCACGGTAGAAACGTTTGAGGCGAATTCCACGTTTGCAACAAACATACATTCTGCATCATTCACACTGATAACGTTGTTCTAATTTATGTTGTAATTTTGACTTACAAATACATGAACCTAACATTAGTTTCAGTTTTAAATCTTTGGTTTTATCAAACAATAACATCAGTTTGTCCTATGTTTGTGTCACTCCTGACAGAACAACAAGCCTCTGTACTCTTTCGAGGATAACTCGGATTATGTGTATGATGTGATGTGGTCTCCCACACACCCGGCTCTGTTCGCCTGTGTGGATGGCGTCGGACATTTAGACCTGTGGAACCTCAACAACGAAACTGAGGTAAACAAATCAAGCGGAAATATTACAGGTGCAGTAGGTGATCTGCCTAAATGCTAACCGGTTAGCATAATATCTTTCAAATACAATCCCTCCTGAAATCACGAACACGCACATTAAAGATGACAGAGACCCACTAGATTGTGTCATTCGCCAGTTAGAAAACTTTACAGTACTTTATAATACTACAGTCCCCAACGAAAAACTGTATGATATCTAGAATGTTTTCAGTTGTGTAGCTAGCAAAACTTGTCATAATGTGCAATATTTCATGCATGCAAGGATCGCTGATCTCACTCTCTACTGACTGCTGGATGCTTAGTGGTTGGCTGGTGGCATGCAGGAATTACTAAGCCATACTTGCATGCTATTTCAGAGCAAATATTCAGAGTAGTGGTAAACAATATAGGGAGCGCGTCACAGGTTGTCATTGATCACAAGTGAACCAATGTGAATATAAAACCAGCTTCAGCTCAGTAAAGCAGGCTAGGGGGAATAGCACTATTTACTGATGTTTTGTTGTTAAACTAAATAAAATCGACATTATCGATGCTGTAAAAGGTCCCTTATGAAACTGAAAATAGTCAAATCAATCTTTTGCTGGAAGATTTCAGTGGCTGAACAACACTTCTGTGCTTATAACCCATTTGTAAAACAACACAATCTACATCAGCTACATGTTTAACAAATATTTTAGCTTCAAATCATCTAAATCGCAGCGTCAGTCCATTCAGAAATAACAGTTTGTTTGCAAAAGCCTCTAAACGCCACTTGCCTTTGACAGCGAAAGCTGCTATGTCCAGAGAACCAATCAGAAGGCTTGTTTCGAATCCTATGTTTTCAATGTAGCAGCACGCTGACACGCCGGCTTTTATGAGGAGACCGTCTTCTTCAGATTCAGAAGCAGATTTTAAAAGATGGAGTTCGATGAACTGCATAAACCTGTCCGAATGACACCGAATGGCAAATGAAAACATCCCTTACCTCAAAACTCTCTGTATAATAAGAAAAAGAAAACACACTGTACAGTCGGAAGTGAAGCATGCATTCATAACATGCTTTTGCAATGTACTATACATTAAACGGCAACTCCATTTTACGAAAGACAAAGGTAAGTTGCTGCTCTTTTATCCCACATGGATGCTTTGAAGATAAACAAAAGACGAAAAAGAGACCAAGACCTTGAGTATGGTGAGAACAAATGAATGAATGACA
>CAIGQZ010000461.1:13633186-13663429 GCA_903798205.1 Danio tinwini | reverse complement strand
ATACATACACACATATATATATATATATAACTATACAATTATATAAAACTAATCGCCTTTAGTCATTTTTCATTTAATTACAGTGTCTTGTCCCAATAGGTGTATTTAGAGGTTTTTGCAAAAAAGCACAAGTGGATTTAGCTGGTTTTGACCTAAAAGAAAAAAATCTACCTTGTTAAAAACCAAAGAATTGTCTTAAGTGACATTTTTTTAAAATATATATTTTATTTACTAGCTGATAACTTTATAATTACATATTAAATGAAACTAATGAACCTAATCAGAGGAGCCTGATAGAAAATGCGCATTTACAAGAAAAGAGGTCTGATGGATTTAGAGGGTTTTGCATCTGAACTCTTCATATGTTGACAGACAGTTTGGGCTACTTATCAGAATTATGGGAATTATCAGCCTGACACTATTTAATTGAATAAACATGTTTTAGTCTTATGCCTTACCCAAAATATAAAAATACATATAAATACTTAAGATTCAGATCATTTACTGTAATCATTACTATTGGAATGTGAAGAGACTTTTAACCAGCACAACAAACAATGTTTCTGAAGACAATCACGTACTGCACCTTTAACAAATCCATGAATATTAAAGCGTTATCTGGCATTTCAGGTTCCTACAGCCAGCGTAACGGTGGAAGGAAACCCAGCGCTGAACCGCGTGCGCTGGGCTCATTCGGGACGAGAGGTGGCTGTTGGAGACTCTGAGGGTCAGCTGCACATTTATGATGTCGGAGAGGTGAGGAGGACAACACATACACACCACTTTAAATCTCAAAAATGAAGAAACTTCCATTAGCTGCGTTCCCATCCATCTGTTTGAAAAAAACGATTGATGGAAACACAGAGATGCACATATATTTTGAAAATGCGCATAAAAAACATGCGCATAACTGAGGAAAAACTTTTTATTCAATAAAAAAAGGTGCGCATAAACAACGATGGAAACACTTTTACCGAACAAATTCCAGTATGTGCATTAAAAAAGTCATGTGATTTTGTTGAAAGAAATCATGTGATGATAAAAATGTGTGTAACCTCCAGAATCAAGAGCGTCTGTGCTCCGCGTCTCATGCCTTCAAACACCACCGCACGTTCACTGCGTGTCAGGATTGCCTTCTGAAGCACAAGTCATTTATTAAATGAAGAAAAGATTCACACAGCTTCTCCTGCTTCTGTAAATTCAGTTTTTACTGTTGATATTTGGCGCTTGTTAATCAGGAAGTGTTCACTTTGACTCATTGGATGGAAACGCTGCTTTATTTACATGTCTTTTATGCGATATTCCAGTTTTGAGCTACTGACATTTATACTAAACTGAACTGAAGCAGTTTTAATTTACTAGAACTTTACATTCTTACACTACTCTCCTGCCTGCCTGAATTGCTGGAATCTTCCACAGTTTGAAGTATTAAGGCTTTTACTCTTTTTCCCTATCTTTGTTAAGCCACTTTTGACACAATCTACATTGTAAAAAGCGCTATAGAATTTAGACGAATTGAATTGAAAAATACCTGCAGTGTTAATGTCGCTGAGGAACAAGCTGCAGCATATTTTTAGTCAGCAATATAGTTTTGGTGTGAATTATGATGAAAATGTCAATTACAATACAGTCAAAAATTAAATACTAAAGAGTGACTAAAGATCTTTCACCTAATCATAGTGTAATTAGTTAAACGTTGCTGCTTAAAGAAGTATGCAATATTGTATTATATTTAGAGGTGTGAACCTACACTGGTCCCACGGTTCGGTTTGGTTACGATTATCATGCCATCAATTCGATATCTCAGTGCATTGACGATTCTTTCCATACACAGTTTTATATTTTCTTCACAGCATTTCTTGTATTAAAATGTATAAATATATTTATATACTATTTGTAAAACAATTTTGTCCTTTAATACAAACAGTCAGATATATATATATATATATACAGCAAATATAAATATCCCGCTCGCTTTAAGCTTTGTCTACTAAGTTCCCAGAAAGTTCAACAGAAAGGGTTGCGATTGGCCATAGTGAGAGAGAGAGAAATGGAGATTACTTTCATTCTCTTAATCGCTGTGAAATAGGGGCTTTTGCTGTAAGTGTCAGTGAAACAGTGTTCAGCAAACTCACAAGCAGTAAAATTGTGTACAGTTTCTGAGTTTTTACGTAGTTAGAGCGTTGTAAATACTCGCGCTTGCGGCTCACCTACCTCGCCAAAGTATGCTACGGCGACATAGCGAATGTGAGATAAATGACGTCAGTACATAATAACCGGTTATGATTAATACTGAACCGATACCAAATAGTCCGCGTCTGCATCGCGTTGCACCGAAGAAACTATTAATTTTTTACCCCCTAATTATATTATACCATATGGATGAGTTTCTAAGACTTTAAGTTGGCTTTTTTTTATATGAATTATTCTTATTATTTAAATGAATATGCATCAACTTGCATAAATGTGTTATGTTTTGATGATTTATATGATATATATTATATTTAGATGGAAGCTGAATCATTAAAGGATTTTTCTTTAAATGTTTCATCACTACAGTTACATCTGCATCTGTATTGCATCGCTTTCATATCAAGCTTTTGACCCAATTACATTTAGTAAAAATGTGTTTTATTTATTTTATTTAAAAAAATGTGGCTGCTTGAATGATGAATGCTATATTATTATTTAGATTAAAGCCAGATTATTTTAAAGCAAGCATATAATTTTAATTTTATACATCAACTTGCATAAATATAACACATTTATGCAAGTTGATGTATAAAATTAAAATTATATATATGTTTTGAAGATTTATTAATTCATTCATTTTCTTTTTGGCTTAGTCTCTTTAATAATCAGGGGTCACCACAGCACAATGAACCGCCAACTTATCCAGCATATGTTTTACGCAGCGCATGCCCTTCCAGCTGCAACCCATCCCTGGGAAATCGAATATTTATATGATATATTTTTTACATATATTATTATATATATAATATATTATATAAAAATCACTCTGGATGCCTCACACCCAGCACACTACCTGTTCGAACTGTTACCGTCTGGTCTGCACTACAGAGCACCAAGCACAAAAACAGCCAGACACAGGAAAAGTTTCTTTCCTCAGGCCATCTACCTCATGAACAGTTCAATATTCCCCTACTGTGCAATACTTTCCCCTACTGTGCAATACTTTCTCATACGCACTTGTACACAGCACCTTATAACCTGTATATTTACTACATATCTGTACATACAACTCAACATCCAGATCTTTTTGACTAACTGCATCTCTGTTTAATGTTTATTGCCTTTTCTTTCTTGTATTTAATTTTGTGTTGTCACTCGTCACTTTATGTACACTGGAAGCTTCTGTTGCCAAAACAAATTCCTTGTGTGTGTGAAGCACACTTGGCAATAAAACTGATTCTGATATATTTAGATTAAAGCTAGATTATTATAAAGAAAGCCGTTTTTGGCAGGCGTGTTTATTTAAGGTTTCATCACTACAGTCAAATCGATGTCTGTATTGTTCAAACTTTCATAACAAGCATTTGACCCAATTACGTTTAGTAAAAATAATGTATATTTAATTCATGCAAAATAAATATGGCTGCTTGAATGACGAATGCTGTGTTATGTTATATTAAGATAAAATCTAGGTTATTATAAAGCAAGCATTTACATTGTAATTTTACTTTAATGTTATGTCAGTGCAGTTATATGTGTCCAGTGGTGGAAAGAGTACTGAAAACTCATACTTAAGTAAAAGTACCATTACTTGTCTAAAAAATGTAGTGCGAGTAAAAGTATCAGCTGTGATTATTACTTAAAGTATGAGTAAAAAGTAGACCTTTCAAAAGGACTCAAGAGTAGTCCTTGATGGTAAAATGATGCATTTACATTTAATTTGTGGACGTGTGTAAACGTAACATTCTGTAGTGCATCTAGTTATTGCCCAGCAGGCAAAAGACGTCATAAGACGTTAATATTAGGTTAGATTTAGGTTGTGACGTCAGGTGACCAAAATTCAATGTCTAGCCAGCATCTAAGGACAATGTTTTTTTGATGTCCAATAATGACGTCAAATGACGTTGATATTTGGTTGATTTTAGGTTGTTAGAAAATGACCAAAATTAAACGTCAAGCCAACATCTTAAACCAACGTCATATATGATGTCAAATACTGACATTTATTCGTCAGGTACGGCAACCAAAATCCAACATCTAATAGACGTCATAGTGGAAACATCCACACAACGTCAAGCTATTGCATTAGACGTTGTTATTTGGTTGGTTTTAGGTTGGACATAGAAGTCACAGCCATATCACCCTGCAGCCCAAGACCAGTTACTCACTGAAGCTAAGCAGGGCTGAGCCTGGTCAGTACCTGGATGGGAGACCACATGGGAAAACTAGGTTGCTGTTGGAAGTGGTGTTAGTGAGGCCAGCAGGGGGCGCTGTGTGAGTCCTAATGCCCCAGTAAAAGTGAAGAGGACACTATACTGTCAGTGGGCGCCGTCTTTCGGATGAGACGTTAAACCGAGGTCCTGACTCTCTGTGGTCACTCACTTCTCATAAAGAGTAGGGGTGTAACCCCGGTGTCCTGGCCAAAGTCCCTCAATCGGCACTTTCCCATCATGGCCTCCTAATCATCCCCATACACCGAATTGGCTCTATCACTGTCTCTACTCCACCTATAGCTGGTGTGTGGTGAGCGCACTGGCGTCGTTGTCCTGTGGCTGCCGTCGCATCATCCAAGTGGATGCTACACAATGGTGGTGGTGTGAAGAGACTCCCCTCATGATTGTGAAGCGCTTTGGGTGTATGGCTATACACAATAAATGCGCTATATAAATACACATTACATTACATGTTGGCCTAATGTGGAGTTCTGACGTCAACACGATTTTCATTTCCCAACAAAATGCAGCGTCTTCATGACGTTATGGTACAACGTCAATCTGACATCGCACATGTCTTGAAGTAGTTCATTATGATGCAAATTACCTTCTATGTGCGATTTGAGTGGACAGGAATCACAGGACTGATTTTTCTAATCCCCATAGACAAGAAAAAATAGCAGTGACTGCAGGCTGAAGCAAAGTAGTGGAGTAAAAGTACCAATACTGCACTAAAAATGTACTCAAGTGAGAGTAAAAGTACACATTTATAAAACTACTTAGTAAATTACAATTCCTGAGAAAAACTACTCAATTACAGTCATTTGAGTATTTCTAATTAGTTACTTTACACCACTGCATGTGTCTGTATTTATTCAAACGTTCATATTTATTAAGTGTTAATTTAAGTGTTTTTTTATACAGTGAACTTCTAGAGATTTTAGATATATGCTTAATATATTACTATTAAACCTGTTTTTGTAACGGGTTACATCTAGATTTAGTCGACTAAAACGAAAATAACTGAGATGAAATATGAACATGAACACATGCGCATTTGGTTTTTCTCTGCAGCAAATCTCAGTGCCGAAGCAGGACGAGTGGACTCGGTTTGTCCGAACTCTCACAGAGATCAACGAGAACCGCGAGGACGTAGAGGAACTGGCTGCTCAGCGATTGGCTGCATGATCACCATAGCAATCCCCTGGTGACCAATGATGTCTCCTCTGCATTTGCATATCTCCACCTCTCTCTGAAGTTATATTTAGTCTTACTGGATGACAATCTAGGGCTCTTTTATTTCTGAAGGTGTAACGATTTCAGAGTGCAAGACTTTGCTGTCATTAACTAAAGCACTTAGTCAAATTTGGGAGTAAAATCCGTACTGGGATGGGACGGTTAACGTAGATTAAATAAAGTGGGAATTTAGCTTTTTTAAAAATCTATTTATAGGATTAGAGGCTAATTTGAAGGGGCGATTCGTTCATTAATGCTACGAATATGCAAACAGCTGTACAGGATCTTTATAAACACTGACGCATCCTAGAATAACTGGAGGCTTTTATAGGAGGTGGAATATTTTTAACATTCAAACCTGAACATTATTGGATTATTTATAGCTTTTTAACGAATGCTTTTCATTTTTAGCTCATAATGACTGAAGGTGTAAAACACAGAGCTCACTTTCCAACTCTGTTTTTACTTCTGAATGCCTTAAAGCAAACCTTACAACACACACACACTTATCCGCAATCTTCCACCACACATACATTATAGCCTATTGGTGCTTATTTATTGCAGCTCTTTTGACTGAAAAAAGCTTCTTTCTTTTTGCCTTTTGTTTATAGAAAATCCCATTTGGAGAATGAATCATCAGTTGATTAGTGCGTCAAACATCTCCCTGAATATTTAGAATACCTTAGTGATATAATTAGCATTTATTTTACTAATATATTTTTTTCCTGACAAGATTAACCAAGTAGTAAAATGTCCATATCTGCAACCTGTTATATTTACACTCACCGGCCACTTTATTAGGTACACCTATCCAACTGCTCGCCCTGTCATAAAGCGTGAATTTTCTTAGACTGGTTTCTTGAAAATGACAATGAGTTCACTGTACTCAAATGGCCTCCACAGTCACCAGATCTCAATTTAATAAAGCAACTTTGGGATGTGGTGGAACGGGAGATTGGCATCATGGATGTGCAGCCGACAAATCTGCAGCAACTGCGTGATGCTGTAAATATGGAGCAAAATCTCTGAGGAATATTTCCAGTACCTTGTTGAATCTATGCCACGGAGGATTAAGGCAGTTCTGAAGGCAAAAGGGGGTCCAACCTGGTACTAGTAAGGTGTACCTAATAAAGTGGCCGGCTAGTGTATATTTCAAATTTTAAATGTGTAAATTTCCCTAATCGTAATTTGAATTTAAATCTCTTAAAGAAACACTACACTTTATTCCAGCTCTGTAGATTTTAGTAGTATTTATCTAATTTATGCATGTATTTTTCTTGACGTTGTATAAATAAGACAGCTTGTGTTTTTTTTTATTAATACCTTTTCAGTGTAAAATCTTAATAAAGGTAATAAATTGGCAATTATGATGTTTTAAATCAGGGGTGTCAAACTAGGCAGCAGCTCTGCACAGATTAGTTAGACACACTCATGCCGCGGTCACGCTAGAGTTTGAGCATGCGGAATTCTGTCGTACGGCGCTGCGAAAAGGGGCGGGATTAAATTAGATCATTAGACATTTTAAAAAGCGAGCGATTGGTCACGCAGTCACGTGATTTTGCAGGTCAGAGTTCACCAAACTTTAACTTAACGCAGTCAACTGTGAAACGTGCCACACAAGCTTGCGGTCTGTTGCATTCGCCTGAGTATGAATTGAAGTCTATGGGGAGAAAAGTGCAGTGTGACCATCTTTCGAGCAAGCCTGAAGGACTTATTAGTTTGATCATCTGTGTTTAATTAGGGTTGGAATTAAACTGGGCAGAGCTGCGGCCCTGCAAAAACCGAGTTTGACACCTGTGTTTTGAATGGACACAAATTGAATCTAAACTTAAAAACACAATGGTTCAGGACTCCTAAATTGTATACTCACTTGATAAAAACAACAAACAAGTGCAGAAAGTCAAACCAGCCTTAAACTAGACTCAAAATCTAAATCAAAGCGGTTGTGTTTTTGTTTGTTTCCTTGTTTTCTGAGTTGTGAAATGAAGGAAGTGCTATATATTTACCTCTGTATCTGATCAAACATTCATCAGGGTCAACAAAAAGAAAAGTCAGACACATCAGGAATTTTAAACCTGACATTTACACTTGCAGGAAAAGTTCAATAAAGCAGATTTCTTTACTTTGTGCTCAGGATAAGGAGCTTGAGACTCTTTAAAGGGGTCATCTGGTTTACGTTTTACATGTTTAACTTACTTCAGTGTATAATATTGTTATTTGAGCATGAAAGGAAACTGCTATTTGAGCAGTTACAAAGTCACTCCAAAGGACATTATTCATTATATTAGTAAGAGTTTCTAAACTCCAAATGCTTTCTTTGTAGTCTTGAGTTTTGTTCTGGTATCAAACGTCATAATATCACAAATTTAAAGGTGACCCATTACGCAAAATGCACTTTTACATGGTGTTTGAACACTGATGTGTGTAAACAGCCAGTCCATAATGGTAAAAATCAAGCTAGTTCTTTTTTGTTTATAATCATATTGGCAGCAATGTCTAAAATATAATCTGTTCTAGATTCACCGTGAGATCTGCTGATGATTCAAGGAAGACTTTTGTTCTTATTAACTCTTTAACAGGCATCTTAAAAGTGTTAGTTCAGTCAAATATGAAAATCATGTTATTAATTACTTTCATAATAACAACTACTAATAATTATTTGATCCAAACCCCTGAGACCTTTATTCATCTCCAGAACACAAATTAGGATACTTTGGGTGAAATCTCATCCTCCATATACATAGATAAGTCACTAAAATACCCCAAAATACATCCACAAAACAGACCACACGCCTTCTGTGGTTCCATCAGAATATTAATCAAGCTACATGAATCATTTTGTGCGCATATTAGACAAAAATAGTTTATTCAACGGTGTCTTCTCTATAGGGTGTGTTTTTTTGTGTCACGTGTTTGGCTGTGAAGGTCATTTCAGTACCGACCGGTAACAAACTCAATACTTTTGACAACACTAGTGCGCACAAAAGTATTCTCATAACTTGATAATGTCCGATTAAATGTTTCTGGTTTAACAAGTCGGGAAACTTGCTGTTTATGGAGGATGAGGGAGCTCTCAGATTTCTTCTAAAATATCTTCATTTGTGTTCTGAAGACGAATGAAGGTCTCTGGGATTTGGAATGATATGAGGGCGAGTAATTAATTATTTTTGGGTGAACTAACCCTTTAACCACTTGGTTGATCTAAAAAATATATATATCTAAATTAGTTTGGAGTGGTGTCATGAACAGTTTAAATCAAAGAATCTGGTTTAAAAAAATTCTCTCATACTGTGTGTTCACACCGAAGGCGGATACAGGGTCAAAGAACGCTACATTGATCTCGTATTTAAAGGGGCCGTTGAATCATATCAACAAACCACTTACATTCCCACATTTAAAAAAACATGCTTTCTAGCGTGAAAGGGTTGCACACCTTTGATCAAATTCATATAACTATGGAAGATCAGGTTGTTGTGTGTGCTGTGGCTTTGCTCCACTTATCCAATATTTCTATAAGTCTGTAATATTCTGAAGCAGCAATACTGTTTTGTTCTGCCATTATAGTTAGCATGAGATTCCCACTTAAAAAAAACAACAACATTAATGCACATCAGTAACTCACCACTAACCTTTTTTATTCATGTCCCTGTAAGAAAGCATCGTAAATATCTGGAAATCTGGCGACTATAATCAAACTAGGGCTGGGCGATATGGCCAAAAAAAAAAAATCTAGATTTTTTTATAAAGTTTGAACAATTCACGATTTCGATTATTTATTTATTTTTTTTACTGTGTAACTATAGTCAACTTAAAACATTACAACAACATGACTGAAGTAACAATCTCTTTATAAGTAACTTGAAAAACCATCTGGTTAAGGAACATGTATTTTTAATGGCCATACAGACATAAATTGGTCAATAAGGTGTAGCCTATTACATTCCAATAGACAAATTCCTGCTTGATGTTTTAAAAAATATTTGTGTAGCTACACCACCCAGTATATATTAAAGATCACCATGAACAACAAAAAGCCCCACAGAAACCAGTTACATATCTATATTTAAATGTCTATCTTATATTTAACCCAATCGTATAACAGCCTATAGCTGAAATGTTGAAAATTGCTCAATTTATTTTTATAAAACATTTGTCAAAACATATTGATTTTTTTTGGAGTAAAAACAATACAGACATTTAAGAATCCATATTTATATTATTTATTCATTAGTTTTACTTGTTTATTGGTGCATATCTGGGTTATGATTTAAGTCATAGCTACAGTAGCTTGACCAGCTACTGTGCCACTCCGTAAAGCTTTCAAGCAAAAGTCCAAATTAAAGAAAGATTTGACTTTCTGCGGTGACAGCCGACATTCACAACACGGCGTAACCGTCCTTCAGGTGGTGCGCAGGTATAAAATACAAAACCAGACGTCTGGGCTTTGAATTAGGTGCAATTATTTCCTCATTGTTCAAAGAGTCTGCAAGTTCGTGTTCTATGGATATATGTTGTTGTTGATTTGATGCGCAGCAGGTAGCATGTAGTCGCTGGTAAAGTTCTCACCCAGATCAGAGCGATCTGTGCTACCGAATACAGCGCAGCATGCAATAAACTCACGCTCAGTCAGGCGAAGTAAAGGTCTCATTGCCTATATGTCAGTCAAATTAATTAAGCTCTAGCCCCACGAATAAAACTTTTAGCCTATTTTATTATTTAGTGTAATGTATATAGTGTAATCAGGGCCGGAGCAAGCTGAACTGGCGCTCTAGTCTAGGCGAACGCCCTCAACCCGAAAGTGAAATAGAAACTTACCGGTTTGCGGATGAAAGTGAGGACCGGGAGGGGGTGGGTGTCGCGAATGAACGTAAGGACCGGGGGGTTCTCGCTCACTATTCTGCCGCCTAGGTCGCCTCTATGGACACGCCGGCCCTGAGTGTAAAGCTGGATTTATACTTTCGCCTGGCATCACGAGCCTCCGCTGACTGCGCGCGCACCTCACGACTGAGCCAGCTGTGGTAGCTTATCAACAGAGCCGCGACGTCAACACACAGAATCTATCAGCACAATTCAGCACGGTTGTCTAACAGTGTAGAACGGTTTGGCACGATAGTGGAAAAGCTGCTTTAATATTTTTATAAAAAAAAAATAAAAAAATCGCGATACCTCGATTTTATAAAAAAATTAAATAGTCTTAAAATGTAAATTTCAATTAAACAAAAAAAAATAAAAAATCGCCCAGCCCTAAATTAAACCCTTGGGAACAACTGTGGTCGGAATTAAAGATCACAGGACAATGTTCTCTGGAATCCTCTGAAGCGGTGGACTTCTACATTCCGATTGGTTGCCGCTGAAGTGAGTCATAGCTCATTACCATAAAGTAGATTTTAACTCTCCTTTACGCTCACACTGGCGAAGACTCCCATTAAAAATGAATGACTTCTGGTTACTTTGCCGCTCTCGCCGCCTTCGGTGTGAACGCACAGTTAGAGTGAAAGTTAAGGGGTTAAGCTGCTAATGTAATTTAAGCGAAAGTTAAAGGGTTAAGCTGCTAATGTTTAGGCAAAATATTTAAATATTTTAGTGGTGTTTATATATTTGCTTAAAATTCTCTTCTTTGAATGGGAATGTGATTAGACTTCGAAGACCACAGTCACCTCCAGTAATCAATTAGACCACGTGATCATCAATAATTTTGTCCCCCCAGTCATTTCTATGTAAACGATTTTCAAATGGTCTGACTTTTCGCTGCCCTGCACGCGTGTTTGCTCCTGCAATACTTTTCACTCATTCACCTCTTTTGTATCTGTAACAAACCCAATAAAACCTTCACAAACTAGAAATAAAATTTAACAGTATTGATTTATTTTCCATAAAATACAAGAATGAATGCATTTAAATTATTTCCAACGTTTCAAACCAATCATGATTTTGTTTTGGGGATCAGTGGATCAAGTTTTGAAACCTCTGTACATCGCTCAGTGTGACACAGAGAGAGAGTGAGTCTCTGTGCATTGAGATGTACATGTATATACAGTACATGTGCAAGCTACGCAAAGCCAAATGAAGAGCGCTAACAGCATGCTTCGGTCACATCAATACATCATAATCATCAGGATAAAACTCAAAAAGCAGCAAAATGTGCGTCTCGGGGAGCAGAGCAACAAAAAAAACTACACTAGGCTTTTCTGTCAGGAGTGTTTCATGTGTTTTAGCATTAGCCAGTGGCTGTTGAACTTCTCTAGAGCCCTTGTTTGATAATTCACTGTGCATGTGTGTCGCTTTAGGTCTTGATCAGTGTGGCAAATCTACCCCCGTGCTTCAGAAAACACACTAACTATGACCTGTGACCAGTGTTCTTCATCAAAACTGAGGCACTAATGAGGATTACCCTGAAAATGAGTGTAATTTCCCATGTCCCCCACCTGGAAACTGAAAGAAATGAAAGAGTGAAGAGTGTAGGCTGATGTACTGTGAGATGGAGGCATGCAGCCACTGGAGGACAAGGCCATGGAGAGCGGAGCAGGAGTTTTTTAGGAAGCGCCGGCTGTGTCCTTGGGCGTTTCGGGAAGGATGGTTGAGATGCCGGAGGATTTGAACTTGGGCAGGTGAAGTCCGAACTTGTTCTCCACGCCGGCGAATGTGGCGGCTGCCAGACGGTAACCACCGACATGCTCAGAGCTGACTGGAGGAAGCTCAGAGATCCGAGATTTGGGTGTTGGTTCAGAACCAGCAGGACGACTGGAAGGAGAAGAGAAGCGTTAGTCTTTTCAGACAGCACAGAGACTCGACATGCAGCTGTAATATCAAAGCTAACCTCTAACGCTGGGCGATATGACAAAAATCACATATCAAAATACAAGTCACCTCATATCCTGATGATATATAACACAATAGATGTAGTAGCTTTTTTGTAAATTCAATCAATTAATAATACACTATTTACATATTCATTCATGTTCCTTCAACTTAGTCCCTGATTTATCAGGGGTGGCCACAGCGGAATGAACCACCAAATACTCTGGCATATGTTTTATGCAGCGGATGCCCTTCCAGAAGCAATCCAGTATTGGAAAACACTCATATACTATACAAATATAACAATAAGTATAATAGGTATACTAATTTCTTTTTTTTTCCATGATGACAGTAACTAGATAAAATATGTATTTTGAAAGATGTTAGTATTATGTACAATTTAAAGCAGGGCTGCACAATATATCATTTCAGCAGCGATATCGCAATGTGATCATTTACAACAGGCACATCGCGAGGATACGCAATGTTGAGTCTGGATTATAACTGATAATCTCAAGGGTTTTTTGAGGCCTGAGACTGTGTGAGAGTCCTAAAAGTATTCAGGCATGAGAAATTGTACCACTCGGTACAGTTGACTTGAATCGTGCCAAAGTGCACTTTGTAGTCGTTTGGGATGCAGTGCCACAGATCCACAACTTTTGACGCTCATAAATTATCATTAAAGTCCACATGCTGCATGTATTAGGAGGTTTGCAGAAGCTGCAGTGAGGGGTTTGCGTCTTTAATAAACTATGACAGCGTTTATTAAAAAGTAAGAATGATTCATCACGATTAGTCACGTCTTTAGTTTCGGGCTCAGATGCACTTTGCACTCACACTACAAGTGTAACGTGCCAAAGCCCAACCGAACCGTGCTCTGGCACATCTCTTCCAAGCGGGCCAGGGCTGGGCAACTGAACCGCACCTGGGCCCGATTCGGAGCACTCACACTTGTCAAATGAACCGGGAAACGTGCCTAGGCACGGTTTGAATAGTCTAGTGTGAGTGCACACTAACTTTGACAAATAGAGTCATTTTATCGAATTGTTTTTAAAACAAAGACTATGCAGTATTATTTTACCTTTGATTATTCAATTACTTTACACCTCAATACTTTTTGACTCCTCGGAAAACAATAAAATGCTGTTTATTTCATTTGCATAGTTTTCTTTATTGAATTTATCTATGCTTGTAGACTGTTAATTATATTTTATGCATATGCACTCCCCTACAAAATCACCCCAAACAATCTAAAATTATTAATTCTTTCCAAATAGTTTATATTTTCAACTCATCTAGTAAGACTCAAATCGCAATATATAAAAAAATTGCAATGTTAGATTTTCCAATATTGTGCAGCTCTAATTTAAAGGCTTAATTAGGTTAACTATAGGCAAGTTATGTTAGGGCGTACTCACTATATACAGTTGTCTTGAACTAGGCCAAAACACGCTTGTCCACCCTCCCGTCTTCCCCGATGGCCCGCACTCACATTACATTCGGGCCTGAGAACACTTGCATCATCGATGATGCGCTGTTCAGTTTAAGAAAAGAAGCGCTCTCACTCAGCACAGTGGACATTTCGGTATATCGTTTTAGTGGTTTCATATGCGGTGACACGCAGTCTAATATTTCACTGAACAGATCAGCCACTTTTGACGCTCATAAACAATCATAAAGTCCTCGTGCTGCAGGAATTAGGAGGTTTGCTGAAGGTGCAGCTGACGTGCAGTGAGGGGTTTGCATGTTTAATAATCTCAAGTTTACGTTCATTAAATAGTATGAATGATTAATTAATCCTTATGAAACTGTCCCTTGAAAGTCACGTCTCGCTTTCAGTTTCGGGCTCAGGCACACTTTGCACTCACACTACAAGAGTACCGCACCAAAGCCCAAGTGAACCGCGTGGCACACCTTTTCCAACCGGCCCGGCCAACTGAACGTGCCTGAGCCCGATTCAGAGCACTCGCACTACTCAAAACGATCCGGGAAATGCGCCTGGGCACGGTTCGGATTGCATAGTGTGAGTACGCCCTTAATTAGGAAAGTCACTGGACAAGTGGTTTGTTCTGTAGCCAGTAGAAAATTTATTCTTAAGAGGGCTCAAAACATCGCCCTTAGCTGTTTTTATAATTTATAAAATATTATTTTATTCCAGCCAAACTAAAAGAAACAAAACTTTCTACAGAAAAAAATATAATAGGAAAAATGGCCTTGCTCCATTTAAACATCACTTGGGAGAAAAAAAATAATGATTTCACAGGATGACTAATAATTGTGTCTTCAACTGTACTTCCCTGTGAGAAATGCCACCACATATAGATTGCACGTCTGTGGGATGCAAGTGAGCTAATAATTAGCACTTACTGTCCCCCGAAGTCAACATAAAACCATCGCTGCAGGAGCTCGTAGGTCAGCAGAGTCACAGCGAACTGAGGAGATGAGCGGAAAACACGAGCTGCGGAGAACAGGGAGAGAGATTAACTAGTGAATACATGCATATGAGAGCGTGCGTGCGTGCGTGTGTGTACCTCCAGCTCCCTTCCACAGCGCTCGGAAGCCTTCCTCCTTCATAATCTTCCTGAAGCAGTCGATCACTCCATTGTACGTGGTCTGACCGGCGCGGGCGGCCACCTGCAGTCTTGTTTTGATGACATCAGCAGGAGTGACCAGTGAGGCAGCAGGAACACCTGTCAATCAAAATCATCCAGACATCTATTAATGCACAAATGGGAATCAGTGGACAAACCCTGATTAAAGTCTGTGTGAAGCGGAAGATGCTGAAGACTTTTATTTCAGTATGATGATGCATTTCCAACTGAAACGGAATATTGAGTAGGGGGCGGGGTTTTATTTTGGGGCTCTTTCTCTAATCTTTCAGTTGCAGCACCCTAATGGCTGGACCTCAAACTCAAAACTGAAATGTCATCATTTATGAGTGTCTTCTCTTGGACAACAAGAGATGCTTTGAAGAATGCTGAAAATATGTAACCATTGACTTTCATAGCAGGAAAAACAAATACTATGGAAGTCAATGGTTACAGGTTTCCAACATTCTTCAAAACATCTTCTTTAACTCAAACTTGTTCTGACCTGCGATGGCACCAGCGCTCAGCAGCTGCAGAGCTCCCAGTCTGCCATCCTCATCCGCCAGCAATGCCTTTGTGTGAGCATAAACGGGGAAATAGATGGCGGAGAAGGGGATATCTCGGAGGAAACAAGCCTTGGCACCCTGTGAAGTAAGAAACAAACCAAAATAATTGTTTACTGTACATTAAGGCCCAATCCTAATTCTATTTTTGTACCCCTTCCCCATGGCCCTTGAAACAGAGTGTGAAGAGGAAGGGCTTTAAAATTGACCCCTAAGAACTGGGACAGCACTACAGCCCCTGCACACGTGTCAAGGTTACCGCTACATTCTTTCTTCCATGGCGGGGCGCCACACCAAAATTCATCCCGCCACGACTACATTACAGCTTCTCAATCAAAGCATTCAGCCGGTTTTTTTATAGCAGGATATAATCGCACCAAATCGTATTATAAGGTAAGTGAATTATAACAGCGCAAACTTTTCTGTAATCTTAGTAGTGCTGTGCGTCATTTGTTTAACCCTTTAAGGTGACATGACTGACTGACAGGTGCGTGATGCGTGAGGCCAGCAAACAAGACAAATAGCTTTCAGTTATGATCTACACAGTTTCCATAATTATACTTTATTTATAGATAAAGGTCCGTGGTTCTGCATACAGCATACAATGACTTTATCTTGCTGGAGTTTATGGCCGTTTCACTTTACTTCGGGACACATTAATGCCGCTCTTTTGGAGACATTCAGAAATATTCCTAGCCAATCTAATAACTGTTGGAGACATGCTCACTACATAAACGCACTAAATCACACTTCAGCAGCGTTTATTTGAGGACATGCAAGAAGTTGTGTGCACGAGCAGAGGAAATCAGCGCACAAGTAAAGAGATTTGCATGCTCGTATTACATAAATGCGATCTCGACTTGTAATACTGCGCTCATATGTCATTGAAATAACGTCATAGGTAGTTGGTAGAGCTCTGTAAAAGGCCTGCCACCACAGCTGGAAAAAAAATCCTAGAGGAAACACGGCACACGTCCTCATATGTCATCGCAATCTCTTGCTTCACATGAGATCAGACGATCGAGACTGCTGTAGTTATTCCAGCATTATCAACTTCACTTCAATCACCATCTGGTTCAGCTCAGCTGCCAAAACCGACCTTCGTAGACTACAGCGAATAGTCCGGACTGCTGAACGAATCACTGGCACTACCCTTCCTACACTTCAAGAACTGTACTCTTCCAGAGTGAGTAAAAGGGCTCGTAAAATCACTCTGGATGCCTCACACCCAGCACACTACCTGTTCGAACTGTTACCGTCTGGTCTGCGCTACAAAGCACCAAGCACAAAAACAGATAGACACAGGAAAAGTTTCTTTCCTCAGGCCATCTACCTCATGAACAGTTAAATACTCCCCTACTGTGCAATAAACGTGCAATACTTTCTCATACGCACTCGTACACAGCACCTTATAACCTGTATATTTACAGCATATCTGTACATACAACTCAACATCCAGATCTTTTTGACTAACTGCATCTCTGTTTAATGTTTATCGCCTTTTTCTTTTCTCATATCTAATTTTGTGTTGTCACTCGTCACTTTATGTACACTGAAAGCTTCTGTTGCCAAAACAAATTCCTTGTGTGTGTGAAGCACACTTGGCAATAAAACTGATTCTCATTCTGATTCTGATTATTTTTTGGTGTTTATCTTCAGGAAATCACTGAAGGTATATATTATGTTATCATAATGATCTAATGTGGCAATAAGATCATAACTAGACTGTGCATTTACACCATGGCCATATTTATCTATGTAAACACACCAAAAACAGCATTAACATTATAGCAGACACTGTAAAAAGCTCATTCTCAGCCACTAGGTATTTCTGACAGGGGATTCGAGGGTCATCGAGTGTCAGAATGTTGTAGGACTGCTGTACAGGAGTTATTATTTTGATTTGTAGATCGCAAAATTTAGTGGTATTAATTTCAGCGTATTTTTATAAAAGCATGATGGTAAAACACAAATGCGGTTATGAATATATTAAAACGTGTTTGTTTGTTTGTTTGTTTTAAAAATTCGTAATAATGACAAAAAAAATACTCATTTGTGCATCTCTTTACTTCCGGGTGCAGCTTTGCTGCTGTTGTGGCTGGTGTATTCTGAGAAATTTTCTTACCCCTTGGTTTCGAGTGTGGTCCTGAAAAATCTCCTATTGAAGGTGTATCTAGTAGGATTGGGCGATGTCGACCAATTTGTCATCGTACGATGTTAAAGTGAAACATCGCATGGATGATGTCATCGTGGTTGTAGGCGGCAGTGAAATAATTATTTATGAATAATTCATAACGACAATTATTTGTAGCCTACCGTTTCAACTACCTGACCCACATGGTCTTTGCTTTACCCATAACCAAATCATAAACAAATAAAGATAAGTTACACACAAATTACCACCTGTCAATCACTCTTTCCGCGGGACTCTGGCATGAATAGGCAGAGTGAACGGTGTCATTATAATGGCAACAACAAACTTAGTTGGTAAAAAAAGGTGCACAACCAACAGCAACCAACAGTATCTGAGTCTTTCATTAAAATGACTAAGTACAAGCGTGAAAGCGAAAGACTGAAGCAGTGTACTGATGCTGTGACACGTTACCTGACAGATTCAAAAGACAGAAGAGTTGTTAGATAGAGACAAGATTAATTAAATATCATGTATAACAATTATAGTGAGACGCAATCCAGTCTGACGTGCACTGCTCTCTGGAGCTCAGACGAGCACATGACAGTGTGTGTGGCTCTATGTGTGTGTGTGTGGTCACATGATGTGCGTAGTGTGGATGGAGGGCTGTTCAGAAATGCTAGATGAAACGCCAGTGAAGATGTGGATCGTTTTCGTTCTAAAATGTCATTTTAAAACTAAGATGTATTAGTATAAACGGGGCCCAAGTGTGTATTTTTCGCGAGCGGGTTTGCAACGAGGGCAGGGCGAAGGATCGGTGATGCCGGCTCAGCATCATGATGACTATCGGCCATCGGCGATGGATGATAGCATCGTCTATCGACCCAACCCCAGTATCTAGCCCTTCCCCTTAGCCCTACGCCTTCAAGCTGAAGAGAATTAGGACACCCCTACCCCTTCACGTAAACGTGCAAAGGGAAAGGGCTAAGGGGTAGAATTGGAATTGGGCTTAAAGCAGTGTTTCCCAACCACGTTCTTGGCAGACCACCAACACTGCATGTTTTAGATATGACCATCACACCTATTACAGGTCTTTCGTCTCTGCTAATGAGCTGATAATCTAAATCTTCTGTGTTTGAATAAAGGTCACATGAAGTGCTTTGAAAAACCACTGAAAAACGAAGAGAGGTTGGGACATAGTAGCTCCTCCCCCTTTAAAAAAAACAGCCAATAGCGTTTTGTTAGTATCACAGCTCTGCCAGTGAGAGTGACTGAACTCAAGCGCATCAAATTAAAAGCAAATGAAAAGCGTACTGAAGGGGCGGGGCATGTGAGATAATAGAGAACATTTGAATGGTTAAGATTTGATGAGAAACTGTAGGATGAGGTGATGCGAATAAATTCGTTGATCCATTTAGGCGGAAGTGACAAATGTTTTATATCTTCAAAATGAGAATTTTGCCATTGTTTTGGATCACTCCAGCTTATAGATATCCTTAAAACTAACATCTAAATTTTTTTTTATTTAATTTCACAGCATCTTTAAGGAGACATAAAAAAAAATTTGCAGTGATGGTGGTCCTCTAGGAACATGGTTGAGAAACACGGCTTTAAAGGATTGTTATTCTGAAAGTGATTCAGGAATAGAAAGTGGCTACAAAGTCATGTCTGAATGGAAAGAGCGTTTTTAATACAGACCTTGTAGAGGCCGAAGAAGCCGAGGTCTCGCACCACACTGAGCGCGCTCACTCTGGGGCCTGTCGTGATTTCCCCAGCAACCTGCAGACGAATCTTGACGATCTCCAGAGGATTGGTGAAGATAACCTGCGAACCACCAGCCTGGAAAAGCATAGATGGAAGGTTTAGCCAATGAAGAGCTACACTTTAACAGGATTTCTGCAGGTTTCACCAAGTCAAATTTAAGACTACAAGCTTTTTAACACCATCAAGAATGAAATTTCAGACTTATTTTTTTACTTGCATCAACTAAAAACTAATTCTAATAAGTTATTTCTTAGGCACATATTTTAAATAATGTGTCAAAACAAGCAGACCCTAGTTGTACACATACTAATAAAAAATATAAACTTTAATAAACTAAATGTATTCACAACAAACTGTTCTAATGTTAGTTATTAATGGAGTTTCCTAAAAGCTTCATTGAGATGTATTGTTGGTGATTGGATGCGTGTTAAATCGGCTAAATAGCTTTACATAAAAGGAAAATTAAGACCCTTTTAAAACAATTTAAGACCTACAAGACAATATTTCAGGGAATTTAAGACTTTAAGACACCCTGTTTACAGACTGTGCAATCTATAATGACAGTCAGGCTGCATTTACACTGCATGCTTCAAGTGACTCAATTCCGATTGTTTTCTCCCAAGTGGCACAGATCAGATTCAGCCCATGTAAGAGTAAGCAGGGAAAAAAAATAAAAAATCACATGGATTCTGATTTACTCAAATCAGATTCAGGCCTTGTTCATAAGTGGAAATTTGTCCCATATGAATCCGATATGAATCCCATATGAATCCGTCTGCAGTGTAAGCAGGTAGATTGGATTTTAAATGCGAGTGGCGCGTCCTTAAAAACCATATTGAATGACGTCAAATCTGATGCTTTCATTTCAGAACAGACTATAGCAGAGTTGCAAACTTTAAAATCTCATACATGAGGACTAAAAAAGCTTTTATATTGTCAAGTAGCACGAGTATTTAATAAAGGTGTGAACCTACACTGGTCTCACGGTTCGGTTACGTTTATCATGCCATCGATTTGGTTTAATTCGATTTCTCTGTGCATCACAGTGCATTGACGATGCTTTCCATACACAGTTTTATATTTTCTTCTAAGCACAGCAATTCTTGTATTAAAAGGTATAAATATATTTATATACTATTTGTAATACAATTTTGTCCTTTAATACAAACAGTCGGATATATAAATTGTACCTTTAAACAACACGAGCATTTATAGCAAATAAATAAATATGCTGCTCGCTTTCTGAGCCGGAGTCTAGCTAGTTGTTTCTTACACCGCTATGATTGGTCTTGCGCTCAACAGAAAGGGCTGCGATTGGCTCTTACACGCTGGCGCTCTTCACAGATGAGTGACACTGATAAACGTCAGCGGCGATCACAGCTGATCCATGATAGACACGGTGGAGAAAACTCCGCAGGCACATGCTCGTGTCTGTATCCAGTAGTATCGCTGTAACAGCCGAGGAGAGGAAAAGTCACGCCCAGCAGGTCAAATGGACCACAGTGAGAAAGAAAGAGAGAGAGATGGAGTTTACTTTCATTTACTGAGCCCCGATTTTACTGCAATGGAGAGAAAGAGTGCTTGAGTGTCCAGCAAACACACAAGCAGTGAAATTGTGCAGAGTTTATGTAGACTTTAAGTAGTTGGAGTGTTGTAAATACTTGCGCTCGCCTCCCTCACCATAGTAAGCTACGTCGACATAGCGCATATGAGATAAATGACATCAGTACATAATAACCGGGTATGATCTATTACTGAACCGATCGCAGAGCACCGGAGAAACTATTAATTTTGACACCCCTAGTATTTAAGCATGTTTAAACCAAAAGAGAGCACAACTTCGCCACGTAATTAATATAAAACTGTTGCATACATCACTTGCATAAATCACGCCATTGGACATTACAATACAATGCCTACAGGTTTAAAAAGGCATAGATTAGAAGAAGATGGCCTAATGAGAACTTTTCTGTCATAAACTATAGTAAAACAACTTGTCAGGAAAAAAAATAAATAAAATAAAGCCTGCGAACAGATTAAATACAGGAATGATGAAAAGAGCAACCTTTTTTATTAGCTGTCAGCAGGGCCGGATTAACCAATGGGCATTATGGGCACAGGCCCAGGGGCCCGTGCGCACTTGGGGCCCCTGCGAGGGGGGAAAAATGCTGATTTTGGAGTGTCTATTTAGGCTAAGTGCAAATAGCGCACCTCATTGGAATAAGCTAATTGAGTGCTTTCCGCCAGAGCCGTTTGATCAACAGAGACAACATAACTAAAGAGAGCAGTAGACAGCAAGTGTGAGTGGCGCAGCTCGTAAACAGCATGGCAACATGTTTCGAAGCGCTCAATCATGAACCTGGTTCAAATCCAGCAACTGATGAACGCGTTCTTCTTTTCCCCCCCCCATTACATATTAGATTGTAAATACATTTATTTCCAATTAAAATTAAAGTTTTGAAATAACCTGCGCTGAATTGGGCAGACTGTAATGTAGTAGTGGTCGTAGATCAAAATGAGTGGACAAGTGGAGCAAGAGAAAAAGAGGAGAGGAGGAGGCATCTTTTTTGAGGCATGTTCCATGTATACACACACCTTCTTCAAACAAATCCATGATGAGGAGAATGAGGGTAAAGAAGACACTATAGGGAACGTTAGCTAGCTAAACCAGGTGGAGAAAGCTAACCGCAGCGCAGACTGGATTCATCGTGTGTCTGAATAGTTGAGACAGACATAAAATGGAGAGAGAGAGACAGAAAAAGCCCCTGAAGAGGAGAGAGACAGGAGAGAACTGGTATGGTGTGTGATTTTGGATACTTTCAGCTTTATAATCAAGTGCTTTTTGCCTACTCTTCTTCATCACAAGGGGGAAAGTATGAATCATTAATCAGTGTGTGTATTATGGAAGACTCAGATTCATAGAACTGGATTGGAGAGGTGTTATATCCAAATCATATGCATTATAATTTTGTAGAAGTTATACATTAAAAATACCCTTAAATTTAAATTTTTAGTACAGCATAGTATTTTTTTTATCAAAGTGTGCTTTAAATGCTTTTAAAATCAGGTAAATCTTTGTAGACTATAAATATATGTACTATATCATTTATTAAAAAAAATGTGGGCAAAATATTATAGAGTAACTTTATTTAAAAAATATTATATTAATCTTATTTTTAATTCAACGATAGGGGTGGGCCCTACAAGACATTGTGCCCAGGGGCCTCTGAATTCTTAATCCGGGCCTGGCTGTCAGTCAGCACCCGCTCTCTTTTTTTCCTGGTCGTTGCGCCTTTGCAGAGTCAGCAAAAAATTCGGATACAGTCACAAAATCAGAATTGACCATCAACATCTGCAGTGTAAATGCAGCCTCAGCTTAGCCAGGTTTCCATTCTAATGTAAAGCGAATATTTTCACTTTTTGGTCTATTGTTGTTTATAAATCTCTATGTCATTCTACATCAAACAGATTGTGCCAAATTCAGCCTTATATCATGTCTGAACCTGTACATTTCAGCACAGTTAATCATACTCACACATCCACCAGCAAGAATCTCAGCAGCAAAAGGTATCGTATTATCTTTTGTGGTAAATTTGTCTCTCACAAAGTCATTCACCTGGAGGGGACACACACCAACACATTACTTATGTAATTGCCTCATCATGAGCGGCTCATTAAAAACTGTACAGTCAGTTTAATAGCACTCACAGTGAGCTTGATGGCTTTTTCTGGAGCCACTCCAATGAGCTGTGGAAGAAGACCTGTAGGAGGGGGGAAAAAACAGACAAAGTGAGATGCAAGTTAAGAAACAAGTAAACAAACACTTTTAGGGCTGCTTGATTAATAGAAAGAAAACCATCATGCGCATTTTGTCAGTAAATCTGGATCTGTAATCAGTAGCAAACCTCCAGCATGTGCTTTCAGATGGAGCAGCATTTACTACACAGACTAGTACTTCACAGGACAAGCTATGCAAATTAATATGTATGATTGCAGATCATTTAATCAAGCAATAATGAAGTCAAACGTAATCATTCTGTGATAATAACAGCAGTTTGTGTTCCTTCTCAATGAACTTAGGGTGTGTTGCTGCTACATCAAAAAACTTAAAAATACCACATTTAATGACATGTTTTTACTGCAAATTACTTCATAACTTCAGTCAATTGCTTGAAATAAATCCTTCTGTGAGGTGATTCTGCAGTCGTGCGTTTACTAGTCACGTTAAATCAATGAAAGCCGTTTATAAAGCAATGATAATGCTTATGATTATGTGGATTTCCTGGGTTGTATTTGAAGACAGGATGTGCATGACAAATCGCAACTTTTGCTTTATCGTGACTTCAACTTCATTTAATTTATTCATGCAGGCCTACTTTATATATTGTAGTTGTTTTGATAGCACAAATCCAACCTCTATAAAAGCCAAAGAATCCCTCGTATCGCAGGACTTTCTTGGCGCAGTCAAAACTGTTCTTGTACATGAGCTCTCCTACGAAGGAGCCGGTGGAGCGCTGGTTCTGCATACGAGTTTTCACCAGGTCTATTGGGTACACAGCTGTAGCACCGGTGGCTGTACACAAACACAACAGGTTAAACTACATACTCGTATATTCAAACACAAATACATATTCAATCTAGGGTTGTCACGATACTTGAATTCGGTACCAATCAATACTGAGACTTTAAAAACGACTATTTCCTGCAACCATTTGAGCAAGTTCTTAAACACTGCTGATTTACCTTTGTGTTCATGTTTCTCAACAGAATTGACTGTGATTGGCCTTGAATGTCATCAGTTCACCGAACTCACCGCTGTTTACTGAGTGTAACCACAGATACAGGGATACTGGAGTGTTTTAAAGCCACGTTTTATCTGCAGATCGCTCGTATGTCAGCTTATAGACAAACCAGCTGATCGACGTGACTTTAAAACGCTGTAAATCTGTGGTTACATTCAGTAAACAGCGGTGAGTTCGGTGAACTGATAACTTTCACGACCAATCACAGTCATTTCTGTTGAGAACGTGAACACATTGGCAAACCAGCTCGTTTTAATAAAGTGCTCAACAGCACTCAAATATTTGCAGGACATTTTTTAAATTTCAATACCAATTGGTATTAAATTCCAGTATTGTGACAACCCTAATTCAATCTATTTAATCCAGCAAGAGATGAGCACCTCCAGCGATGGAGCCCAGAGTGAACCTGTAGGCAGACTCTGCAGCCTGCAGCCAAACAGGCCGAGAAACCTCTGCATGTGAATGCTGTAATGACAGGAAAAAACACTTACATTTTGTTCTCAAGACAAATCTAATTCTTGATTCTAAGTAAAGAGACAAAACAAACTGCCAAGACAAATTCCCACAGTAGTATTTCAGAGTATATACAGGAATCGGAGAGTGAAATACTGTTTAAGACCTTTTATAAGACTCTTTCTATACACTTTAAGGCCTCATAACCACTTTAGGGTTTAACCGGAAACACTGGCGACATTTTAACTTGCAGTATATTTACTAAATACTGCTTGAAGAAACTAATCATAAACTAAAACATTATTTATATGCTGAATAAAAATGCCAATTCAGCAGGTGGTGCCATAGAACTGCAGTGAACAAAGCAGCATGAAATCTAGCAGGATTTTATTGATTTAAAAAACTACACCACATCCCGATATTCGCTGATTAAATTCAGGCAAACTTCAGCATACTGCTATACATTGCATTATCAGAAATGATACAAAATTTATTACCATACAAAATAGCTTTTAAGACTTTTTAAGGGCCTTTAATTTCTCTACACTGATTTATCAACTTTTAATACTTTTTAAGTCCCCGCAGACACCCTGTATACTCTCACCGGCCACTTTATTGTCAAACCTTGAGGCAGATGGGCTACAGCAGCAGAAGACCACACCGGGTGCCACTCCTGACAGCTAAGAACAGGAAACTAAGGCTACAATTTACACAGGCTCACCAAAATTAGACAATAGAAGATTGGAAAAATGTTGCCTGGTCTGATGAGTCTCGATTTCTGCTGCGATATTCAGATGGTAGGGTCATAATTTTTCGTTAACAATGTGAAAGCATGGATCCATCCTGCTTTGTATCAACGGTTCAGGCTGGTGGTGGTGGTGTAATTGTGTGGGGGATATTTTCTTGGCACACTTTGGGCCCATTATTACTAATTGAGCATTGTGTCAACGCCTACACAAGTATTGTTGCTAACCATGTCCATCCTTTTATGACCACAGTGTACCCATCTTCTGATGGCTACATCCAGCAGGATAACGCACCATGTCATAAAGCGTGAATCATCTCAGACTGGTTTCTTGAACATGACAGTGAGTTCACTGTACTCAAATGACCTCAACAGTCACAAAATCTAAATTCAATAGAGCACCTTTGGGATGTGGTAGAACGAGAGCTTTGCATCATGGATGTGCAGCTGACAAATCTGCAGCAACTGTGTGATGCTATCATGTCAATATGGAGCAAAATCTCTGAGGAATATTTCCAGTATCTAGTTGAATCTGTGCCAAGAAGGATTAAGGCAGTTCTGAAGGCAAAAGGTGGTCCAAACCAATACTAATAAGGTGTACCTAATAAAGTGGCCGGTAAGTGTATACATGTCCAGTATGTAGGATTGACACACAGTGGTTAAACTAGGTATTGCAGTCCAAATTCAAAACAAATAGAGAGTTTGTGTTTTTTTCTCATCTAGCCTTTCTTCTAAACATGAAAATGCAGGTTGCCAGATTGACGACACCAAGAGGAGCGGGTGTTCCTGACGAAAACTTACACTAAGCTACTGAGCTAATGTTTACGTTTGTAGTAATTATTAATTAAAACCCACCTTATGTGAATTTTTATAACTTTGAATGTGTGTCATTTCGGAGGCTGCTACTTTCCTCCATATTCATTGAAGCAGCCTTTGTGACTAGAATAAAATACGCTGTGTTTTCTGCAATGGCAACTCAGGATGCCAAAATATTATTTGATAAAAAGGTGGTGGGCGGAGTGACAGACACCAAAAAAAACAAAACAGAAGTTCCGACACGGACAAGTATTATCAAAGGAGAATATCTAACTTCAGCATTGTTTTTCAGATTAACAAGTATATTCGCTTAGCATGTTTCTTAAATATCTGCAAACATATTATGGTGTTTTTATGATTTAGAAAAGTGAAAAATTAACATACAGCTCATTTAAATTTATACAGATAAACTCACCTGTCTCTGCGCCTCGGCTACATTATATGGGAGGGATCCTTCCTCTAGTGGAGCTATCCTCTCGATATCAGTCATATTTAATCGTCTGCACAGAGCATAAACAACTGCATTTTAATGTCATGTCAAGACAGCAGGTAAAACATTTTCATGCCAAAAGCTATCATTTACACAGGACTCAATAAACCATGCAAAAACAAAACAAAAAAAAATACAAGAACATTTACATAATCTAAACAAATCAGAAGCACTTTACTGAACAAACCTTGAGGAATATCAATAAAAGTGGTTGTCTGCTTGCATTAAAAGAAGCCTATTCATTTCTCCATAGGGAATGTTTATTATTACCATTGAAGGGCTACGAACCCCCCCTCTCTCAGCAGGGTGTTTTCACACCTCTAGTTTGGAAAAAAGTCAGGAAAGTGGGCGTGTCCAACTCTGTTTAGGTGGGGGTGTCGGGGGAGGGAAAGAGGGAAGGATTTGCAAACATGGGAGTTTCCATTTGGGCACGCGCTGATTTTTACAGAGGCAAAACAAACACACAGACGCAGAGGAGAAAGACACTGACTGTGTTTACATGGACATCAGTAATCAAATTATTTGCCAAATTATTGATTTGTCGAGTTTAACTGCAGTTTGGCACTTTCACTTTTATTCAGGAACATTTGGCCCATTTTTCAGCATTGAATAATTCTGGATTCAATGCTGAAAAATGGGCAAACACTAATGCACGCTAGAGAAAAATAGTGTTGCAGAGCAGCTGATGAAGCGGCTGTATGCATTTTAAAAACTGACATTACCCTGTTTGGGAGTGCAGTCCTGATAGCTGGAACAAGATGTCAATTTCCATTGGAGTAATTTGACCAAACTTATTTGCAGCATGAACAAACTCCTCTACAGATGGAGAGAGAGGAACAAAATGTTATATAATAATATTTACAGTTTATTTTCTCTTTTAAACATTTCCCAAATGATGTTTAACAGAGCAAGGAATGTTTCACAGTATTTCCTATAATTTTTCTTCTGGAGAAAGTCTTTAATTAACCTTTAGTGACAAGCATGTCCTTCCGACTTCCAGCGAGAGTGCTGTAGATTTTACGGATCATTTCCATGTTGTTGAGCAGAGAGTTGAAGGCATTAAAGTAAGAGAAGCTCACCATGTGAGAGGTGCCACCCCCTGCTGCCTAAGAGGACACACACACATACACACACTTTAACTTTCTAGAAGAAACTCCATCAAACCAACTCCAGAAAGAGGCCTGTGCACTTACAGATACGAGGTTTTCCTCCACAAAAGGTGTGAGCATGTGGTGTCTGATGGTGGACATGATGTCACTGAAGTCCAAGGATGAAATAATGCCGCTCTTGACCTTGTCTTTCTGCACAAACGCCTGTCGAGCATGTTCCAGCTGCAGCTCCTGTGAAAAACAAGTATGTATATAGATCAAAAATCTAAATCAAAAGAGTGTTGAAAGGACAAAAACATCGGCCGGAATGCTGCCTTTAATTAGCGCTAATGGCATGTTTTGGCAGTGTTAGGCTACGTTCACACTGCAAGGTTTAGTGCTCAAACCAGATTGTTTTCTCAGGTCTGTTTTTTTGCACGGCTGTTTACACTGCAGTTATAAATGTGGCCAATATCAGATTTGCAGTGTGAACAGATCCTGTTTCTAAACTGAGCCGCACGCGCAAAAGTACAGTTACGGACAGCACAAAATGTCTAATTATGCACACAACGTGTATACTATAAGAAGCACGTTGTCAGATTATGCTTATGATTATTTTACAGACACCCGTGGTGTATTTCATGAACTGTGAAGGGTTGTTCTGCTACTACTAATGTGTATTTTACCATTTGAAACCTAAAATACGTCTCTTGTGATTGAAAACACTGATAATTTGTGATTTATGACAACCGTTGTAGTTAACTCATCAAGGGTTAATGAGCAGCCACAGACTGAACTGTGAAAGTGGAGTTGGTTTATCTCTGTTTGCAGGAATTATTTCATTTTACTTCATTATAAACAACAGTCAGATCTGTGTCTGATTTAATACTACATATGAAAGTGGCACAAATCTGAACTAAAAAGATCAGATTCCATGCGGTTTGGGTTGTTTACACTGTCCTTACTGGAGTCACGTGGGCAAAAGATTTTTGTTTCGGGCCACATTTGGCTGCAGTGTAAACATAGCCTTAGTGTCTACCACTCTGAGGTCATTAGTATAAATACTATTATGCTTATTTTATTAAATAAAAAATCTATCTATCTATCTATCCATCCATCCATCCATCCATCCATCCATCCATCTTTTTTATTTGATTTTATTAAGTATACAAATATTAATAAAGCATAAAATCATACAAATCAATAAATACATTTATAATATAATGTAATGTATAATATAAAATGTGCTGCTCAATATGCCTTTGAATTGCTCCTTGGGATTTTAATTAAAACATTTTATTGTATTGAAATGTAATATTGCATTAGAGCTGTGATTAATGTAATATATTTCTATTAAATCATTTAAGTTCTGAATATTCCCTCTTGAATGGTTTCTGAGCTAATGGTGGGCATACACGCTGCGATTTTTCCTATGCAACTTTTCCCATCAGGAAATTTTGCGTGGAAATCTTTGACTGCCCATAACCCCAAAAGGACCTCACCTCTATTTTGATAGCTTGTCCTCATGTACAAACACAACCATGGAAATGCCAATCAATCACATCTGATGGTTATAATATCAACAATAACTGAAAGTGGTGTGTATCACTATGGTAATTCAGGTCCAGTGTGTTTCATGGTAGTCTGTGTTTTAACGCTTGAATGGTTTATTTCATTTAACTCCATTTCTAAATTACTTTCATGCGGAAGACAATGTTCAATTTCTACATTTTTGGACACACTTTAAGAGTTGAGACTTGAAACTGGCAGTGGAGGTGGTTTACACACTACAGGCTTTAATTATTGTCTTTATCAAAGCGGAAGTGAATGTCAGCAAGATGAACAAACAAACAAAGATGAAGCTCATTTACTATAAAACACAGATAATTTGTGACAAAAAAACAAAAAACGATAATAACATCCCTTATCTGGCATCTCCACAGTCGACATGCTAATATGTACTTGTTTCTCCCTATCAGTACTAGATTACATTAACAACTAATTGGTAGCATGTGTGTTTTGACATTCACTCCAACACTGAGGTCAAAAGCAATACTTAAATAATACATAAAAAAAAGTGTAAGTGTAAAATTATTTAGGTGTGGTACCTGCAGGAACTGGCCAAACTCCAGATAACTGAGGCGCTTGTTTCTGGCATTGCCAAAATGCAAGCGGATAAACTCGCAGTCCCAGTTGAAGGGGATGTGGTGGTGCACGGTCGTCTGGCTGAAGATGTCACGCACATTCTCTGCAAACACACAAAACTAAGCTCCTGCAGCCCATAACAGACATTGTAAAATCACTCATGCTGTTTACTGTGTGTGTGTGTGTGTGTGTGTGTGTGTGTGTGTGTGTGTGTGTGT
>CAIGQZ010000461.1:13604911-13632379 GCA_903798205.1 Danio tinwini | reverse complement strand
TTCGTTTCCTTGTACTTGTACATGTGTAATGACAATAAAGTTGAATCTAATCTAATCTAATCTAAAGGTGAAGAAAAGCGGAAAAAAGGTGGCATGTAATAAACATTTCTTCAATACATTTATGTGTACAAACTTTTTTTTGGACGCGATGATTCGTTTGACAGCACTAATTATTATATAAAGGCCAAGCTATGTGTATTATATGTTAATGTGTTACACTAATCAGATACAAACACCACCACACTTATACAAAATCCAGGAGAATATAAATAATGTAACCTGCCGTATAATTGCTGCAATGAAATCTCCGTCTTGCTTTGCAATAATCCAAGTCTTTACTGGCGTTTCGGCAGAATAAACAACCATAACGTGAACATTGAGATGCGCAGCAGCGGTGAATGCTTGTTGATATTAAGTTCATTAAATTCATTCCCCCTTACAAAAATCTATAAATAATAATGTAGACTGTGCGACACGCTTTTGTATGCTTTCATCTGTTATTTCGTGATGTCTGAAAGATATTCGCATGGGGACAAAACTAACATTAAAGTAATTTACAATAAACATGTTTTGAACTACATAGTAAAGTGAATAATGTCTATAACTTTTTGTTAATAAATGCTACAGAATACTATATTAACTATAGACGTTAAACCGAGGTCCTGACTCTCTGTGGTCATTAAAAATCCCATGACACCTCTCGTAAAGAGTAGGGGTGTAACCCTGGTGTCCTGGCCAAAGTCCCTTAATCTGCACTTTCCCATCATGGCCTCCTAATCATCCCCATCCACCGAATTGGCTTTATCACTGTCTCTTCACTCCACCTATAGCTAGTGTGTGGTGAGCGCACTGGCGCCGTTGTCCTGTGGCTGCCGACGCATCATCCAAGTGGATGCTACACACTGGTGGTGGTGTAAAGAGACTCCCCTCATGATTGTAAAGCGCTTTGGGTGTATGGCCGTACACAGTAAATGCGCTATATAAATACACATTACATTACATTGCATTGCTGCAATCAAAAACGAGTAATGTATATGATTCAGCATAGCCTGAACTTACCTGATATAACATGACAACTACAGAGTCAAGCATTTATAATTAGGTCGTCACTTCATTCAGCTCGCTTTTAGCCAAAGACGTCTGCACGTCTTTCGAATTTGGCATCCTACCGCAAAACACGACATATTTGCTATTGCAGCTGGTAATTTTTTGCAGGTTGTAGGTTGGTAATTTGTCTATACAGTATCTACTGCCTCAACAGGCAAAAATATTTTAGTTCATTGGAAAATTCTGCCCTCTTAATAATATAAGGATCATGGCCCAACATATGTGATTATTTTTTATTTATATCTCCTTTGAAATATGGTATAAATCGCAAAAATACGGACTTTCCTCTCTGTCTCCCATACAGTTTTTTACTTCCTGCCCTCCATCTGACATCACCAGAACCATGTGATTGAAAACAACCTATACTATTTTTACATAATGTGTGCATTGGGGCCCAAAGAAAAGTATTTTTTAACTGTTTAAGAACTACAATGTATCTGATAAGCAATTAATTGCTGAATGAGAAAAAAAGATTTTAATGTTATGCTTTTTAACAAGATATTACTGCATTTGCCACGCTTATATTCGTATAATCTTTTTAATATTGATTAAAAATTTTGAAATATTTGAATATGAAAATGTAACAAATTCATAAGAACATTTAATCTAAACATAACCAGTTTATAACTACAACGGACTTAATATAATATAATTAAGTTCCTTATGAACTCCAAATTTAGAAAATATTATAAAAAACAATAATTATTATTTTTCTTGCAAGACCTTTTATTATTTTAGGTGAAAAAGTTATATTTATCATGGTGCATTGGCTTGTAAGGCGGCATACATATAGCAGAAGTTGATCAACAAAATTCAATCTCAAAGCCATGCACAATATGGATCTTATACATAATAAAAGCCATATATTGTATAAAATGTGTCTAATATTGGAAATGCTTTGAGATCCTCAAAATACAAAGCAATAATTTCCCTAAAATATATGCATTTGTATATATGGGACACAAAAAGCTGAAGCCCTCTGACCTTATCGAGACATTTTTCACTCATCCATCTATTGCCCTGACATTCATGTCTTCCTCCAAACATCCGTGCTGGAGTCCTATTAATAGAGCCACATCGCATAGAAGTCACTGTGTTACCAGACACCAAAGCAGCCCAACGCCACTCAAGAAACAACTACTCTCAGCTGACAGACGCAAGATCTAGACGGAGGAAGTCATCACAAATAACTAGACGAACGTGAAGCCCATAGATGAGCATTTCTCTATTCATGCTTGAAATATGAAGCGTACACATAACAGTTTACCCACAAACACATACAGGTGTCTAGACTTTCATACTGCATGTCATAGACTTTCCAGTGTATGCAAGTCATTAGTTTTGTTGCTTTCAAAAATCTATGAATTGCTTGCTAATGTAAACTTTAAAGTCTTACGCATCCTAATCTTACAGTGTGACATTAAAAATGCAGCGTGACTAAGGAAATAAAGGTTTAATGACAGACGAAAGCGGTTATCCACTTTGCATCTAAGGTTGCAGAGTCAGTTCAAAACTGATGATCCACAATTGACAACTCGAAGGATGACACTTGACAACTTGATAATGCACAAAATAAAGCTTTAAATTAAAGATGTCCACTGTTTCAGCTTACCTTTTGAAAGATGACCTTCAGATCATTAGGGTCGGCCCTTTTGGTTAACTGCACCTGTAAAACAACAACACAGAATTATTGTTGAATGACACTTCAAAATGACCTGTACATCTAAAGAGATTTATTACAGAACTAAAACCATAATATTCAACCATGTCTAGTGAAATGTATAAATAATTAATTATTATAACCTCTGCACAAAAGTCTATGCTTTTCAAACGCAAGATGCTAAAAGAAAGCTCTGTAAACGATCAAAACAACATTATTATCAATTAGCAACACGTTATTTTGACATTCAGGCTCACAAATTGTACATGAATGTATTTAAAACAAACTGAACTAGCTTTTAAAAAAGCACAAAGTATCTGGAAAGGAAAATTAAACAACACAAACACACAAAGTCTCTTTTAAGAACGATATGAGCCCAATTTCGCCCACAGAGCATGATCCTCACGCTTGACTACACTTTATTACCAAAAGCCAATCTCTGACAACACAAAAAGCTGTTAAGGAGCTGATTAACGCCGTCTAAGACAGAATTCTGATATTTTTTATGGTTTTATGAAGCTCAGAGACACTGAATTCAGTCAGTCTGAGCGCGAGTCAGTGATAAGCTCAGTGATGCTCGCGCCGGTCCGTTTAAAACGCTTATCAGTTCCTCTAATTACTTCGTTTACACGTATAATAGGGTTTCTCCTTCTGATAAACACCAACTTGCAGCTAATAGTCGACAGTTAAGCAATATAAATACTATTTGTCAGTCAAAAGCAGTGTCGCTGGAGTCACCTTGGCCGCCATGCTGCTGTCTGACGTCACGTGTGGTCGTGGGGTTGCGCAGGCGCGTGGCCGACGACTGAGGGAGCGTGTGAGAAGAGCGACGACGTGCGCGCGCATCTGTGATGTCACATCTCAGTCTGATTTCTTAAAATCGTTTTTATATATTGCCCATATCATATGTTAAAGAGTTTTGGTCTGATTTATCCATTTTTTACATTAAAATGTAAGTATATTATTGATTTTTCCATGCGTGATATATAATTGGTTACTTTTCTCGTGAAAAACATCGAGTTTATAGGCAATTTCTTTATTTTAATGGGTAAATGTTATATTCACAAATGTAAAACTGTCTTTATCACTACCTAATTTGCAGAATTTTTTTATGTCTTAAATTGTTTAATTATTACTTTACAAAATCTGTAAAGATCTGCGATTTTTTTAAGGACTTTTAAATATTTTTTGACAGTTTTGCCTCTAACAGTTTTTTTATTATTATTTTATTTTAGTATTATTTATTTTCTTTTATTTAATTTTTTTCTATTGTTTATTATTGTACTTGATGTCATCCAGTTATGGTTAATACGATTGTATTATTAAAACACAATAAAAAATATTTTTATATATCGCTCAAAATTAATTTGTAATACATTAATAATCATGTAGCTACTATTGTGTCCTTAGTAAATCAATTTACTTGTCAAACCTGAAAGACAACTGAATGAATGTCGCTACAAAGGGAATTTCTGTGAATACATATACACAGTTACGGGGGGAAATCACTTATAAAGTATACATTTCTCTGTATATATTAGCTGTGGGTTTAATTAAAATGTTATTTGTGCATTTCCTCCAAACATTTAATAAAAGTTAATGTTTTTCAGAAAATGGCAACTGGTCATAATATCAAATGAGTTTAAGTTCAGTTGTTGTGACCGAAAATCAGGGTTATTCCACCAAATATGAATTACTCAAACATATTGATATTGTGCTGTCTGAGAATAATAGAAATGTCTGAAAAAATAGCTTTTTTGTTATTTTATGCACAAAATAATGCTGGAAATGACAGCTTTTTTATTTAAATTTGGAAGAAATGTCATTAGTAGTTTACAGAATATAACAAATATTACTGTAAATCCAGAGAACGTTGCAGTCTTTTACTTTTCACACAGCTGTACACACACAAATATATTAAAATATGAACAATATACTCTTTTTTTAGGTACTTTACTAGTGGTGGTTTGGACCCCCTTTTGCCTTCAGAACATGCTTAATCCTTTGTGGCATAGATTTAACAAGGTACTGAAAATATTCCTCAGAGACTTTGCTCCATATTGACATGATAGCATCACACAGTCGCTGTAGATTTGTCGGCTGCACATCCATGATGAGAATCTCTAATTCCACCACATCCCAAAGGTGCTGTATTGGATTGAGTTCTAGTGACTGTGGAGGTCATTTGAGTACAGTGAACTCATTGTCATGTTCAAGAAACCAGTCAGAGATGATTCACCCTTTATGACATGGTGCGTTATTCTGCTGGATGTAGCCATCAGAAGATGAGTACACTGTGGTCATAAAGAGGTGGACATGGTCAGCAACAATACTCAGGTAGGCTGTGGCATTGACACAATGCTCAATTAGTACTAATGTGCCCAAAGCAAGAAAATATCCCCCACACCATTACACCACCAACAGAAGCCTGAACCGCTGATATAAGGCAGAATGGATCCATGCTTTCATGTTGTTGCTTGCAATGTTGTTGTCTGACCCTACCATCCTAATGTCGCAGCAGAAATGGAGACTCATCAGACCAGGCAACGTTTCTCCAATCTTCTATTGTCCAATTTTGGTGAGCCTGTGTGAATTATAGCCTCAGTTTCCTGTTCTTAGCTGACAGGAGTGGCACCCGGTGTGGTTTTCTGCTGCTGTAGCCCATCCGCCTCAAGGTTGGACGTGTTGTGTGTTCAGAGATGCTTTTCTACAGACCTCGGTTGTAACGAGTGCTTATTTGAGTTACTGTTGCCTTTCTATCAGCTGAAACCAGTCTGGCCATTCTCCTCTGACCTCTAGCATCTACAAGGCATTTATGTCCACAGAACTGCCTCTCACTGGATATTTTCTCTTTTTCAGACCATTCTTTGTAAACCCTAGAGATGGTTGTGCATAAAAATCCCAGTAGATCAGCAGTTTCTGAAATACTCAGACCAGCCCTTAAATCCCCTTTCTTCCCCCATTCTGATGCTCGGTTTAAACTGCAGCAGATCGTCTACATGCTTAAATGCATCGAGTTGCTGCCATGTGATTGGTTGATTAGAAATTTGTGATAAGCAGTTGGACAGGTGTACCTAATAAAGTGAGCGTAGATGTATGTGTGCACATTTACATTTCATGCATTCCAAAACACATGGGAGGACAACATTTGAATAAAATGAAAAACCCATTTCTTTAAAAATATCTTTATTGTACATGTTCTCACAAGTAAAAAGTGCAACATCCTAGCAGATATATTACTCACTTTTCCCCATGTTTTTTTATTACTATTTCCAAAACCACATCACAACATTAAATGAGGGTTTGAGTATCAAAGAAAAAAAAAACCTCCAGGACACCATAAACAACTGAAACTTTTTTCCTCTACAACCAAACTGATATTTACAGATTATACAAAAAGTCAGAAAGTCCCGAGAGTGATGCGCACTTTCCTCCCGTCTTTAAGAGCACGTTTGCAGTGTCCCTCGTGTGCTTTAGCTGTTGTCTACTGGACTCTGTGCTTATAGAACCAGCAGAGGCCTTTAGTGAAGTTCCAGCCCAGTGAAATGGACAGAACGTACAGCAGTCCGAGCAAAGCAAAGGGATACAGAAGCACCACTGTGTTCTTTAAAAACGGAAGCGCTGAAGAAACAGAGAGAAATGGATATTAAAAATAAAATATCATAACCAGTGCTAAAAATAATAATAATACCATTTATTTATGATGTGCATTTCTTAAACTATTATATATAAAAACCCATATGAATGCATATATTTGAGAAAAATATTGATTTTATATGTAGATATAAAATATACCTTTATATAATGGAAATTATATATAAATGTAAACCTAGTGATGGACGATACCACAATTTTTTTACACGATACGATACCGATACTTTTTATTAAAATTTTTATGATACCTTGTATATACACTCTGCATACATGTACATACTGTGTATACACACTGCACAGATACACACATATTAATTTGTATTCAATAGGGATGTCAAAATTAATAGTTTCTTCGGTGCACCGCGATGCAGATGGGGACAATTCGATATCGGTTCAGTAATAGATAACCGGTTATTATGCACTGACGTCATTTATCCCCTATGTGGGATGTCGCGGTAGAATACTATGGCGAAGGAGGCGAGGGCGAGTAAATAAAACACTCCTACTACTTAAAAAGCAGATAATTGTGCACATGTGTGAGTGTGCTGGACAGTCTTTCACTGACACTGGGAAATGGTAAAGCACGAGCCGCTATTTCACTACTAGGGAGAAATGCTGTAAAACTCCATCTCTCTCTCTCTCCCACACACACACACTTTGAGCATTTGATCCGTAGGCATGTTTGTGAAGTAAAGTTTCCTCTCCTCTCGGCTGTTAAAGCGATACTTGTGGATCCAGACACAAGCGTGCCTGTGGTGCGAGTTTATTGCATTGTATTTATTCTATTACAGATTACCTGATAACAGAGTATTATGCACATATAGACTGTAACCGCGGCTGTTCTTCCCCCGTCACTTATTGGTGAACTTCGCTTTCCTTTTTTAAAGCCAATCGCAGTCCTTTCTGTTGAGCGAGTGAAGACAATGAGCAATCATAGGGGTGTAAGAACTTGCCAGCGCTCAAAAAGCAAGCGGCATAATATTTACATGAGTTTGTTATGAATGCTCGTGCTGTCTTCTGTGCTTGTATTGGAGTTTTGTCTAAAACATTCACAAAGAGTGTTTTTTTTTTAAAAAGGTAAAATGAAAGGTACAGTTCATATATATTACTGCTTGTATTAAAGGACAAAATTGTATTAATATATAAACATAAACATATTTATAGATTTTAATAAAAAAAAATGTGTGTGTTGTAAAGAAAAAATTTTTAATTATGTATTGAAAGCATCTTCAATGCACCGTGATGCACTGAGATATCGAATTGAACCGAATCGATGGCATAATAATCGTAAATGAACCGAACCGTGAGACCAGTGTAGGTTCACACCCCTATTATTCACCCAATGATAATGAGAGAGAAAGTGAGAGCTGATTTATTATTCAGATTTATTATTTTATTTATGTAATTTTATTTATATTTAATTATTATTATACTATATATATTAAAATACTATAATACTGTTTGCTGCGTTTACTAGAACACCAGCGGCATCTAGTGGCTGTTTCCCAAATAGCAACAGAGTGTTGCCTCTTGGTAATTCTATGCTCTTTGCCAATAGACACATTTGGTGCTCTTCAGTGCTCATCATGACGAGATTCTCAGCCAGTGACGTCACGTTCTAAGCATTCGATCCCTCTTCAGTCTCTCTCAGTGTTGCTGTTTGTGACTTTCATTAGAATTCTCAGTCTATGTTAAAAAAAAAAATCAAAGGCCTTAATTGATTAAAACATAATATTATTTTGATGGATAAAGCAAGAACAAGAAGAAGTGAAATGCATTTTGAACGCTCTAGGTTTACAAATAAATGTTAAATAAAAATACTGACTGTAGTGTAGACTGATGTAATGAGCCTGTTTCTATAATTTGGCTTTTTGGTGGGGTTTAAGCAAACCGAAAATATAAAATTGTTGTTGTTTTCAACTAAACCACACATTAAACAATTCACTTCATCTCAGAGTCAATCTATTTATTTATTTAAATGTAAATCTTCTGTAAGGGAAGGGCCATTCATAAAACTCAGTCACTCTTATTAGTTGTCATAACTCTATTATTTATTATTATTATTATTTTTAATCAATTTAAGTTAATAAATGCACATTTTAGAGGGGGTACAATTTTAAGGCAGGGGTGCGTTTCTCGGCACAAGCGGGACCTGTTAGTATTAACTAAGGTTAACAAAGATGAATAAATACCTTAATAAATGCATTAGTAAGAGATTATAAATGTTAGTAAATACATTAACTAATGGACCATTATTTTAAAGTGTTACCCAACAATTGGTCAAGCCAAGCGGATTTTTCTGTTTTCGTTCTGTATTTCCTGTAAGTTTATTTGCAGTTTATTTATTTAGAAAACTGACAATGATCCCCTCAGGTAAACCTCATGTGCTTTATTCAGTGCTAAATGCTAATAATGAGAGTTTCAATGTCATTTTACATGACTTATTGTCATATACTAAAAGCAGCAGCAGATAGTTCACCTCAGATCTTGAAAATAAAATAAACCGTTTGAAACTTGAACTTTAGACTCAAAACCAATTCAGCATGTACATTTAATAATTTTAAAGAGGTTTAATATGTATTAATTAGATTATAAGCCTTACCATTTTGTTGGAGTGCAGTAAGTGCACTATTCTGTGCTTCTGAATGGCTGTATGTAAATGATTCTGTCTTGTTTCGTCTGGTGCAAACAGCCAAATTGCTTATCACTGCAAATCTCATCACGTAGCTTGTTGTTAGGACACGAGATTACAATGTAACCTTCTCACATAATGTTTACGCTCGTAATATTTATATTATTTGCTAATTAATAACCTCATGTGGAACTCTGAATCTGCGTCTCATTTCGGAGTCTGCTACTGTCCACCGGAGCTACTGACCACCAGTCACGGACGCATGCTTTGAGAGCCTTCCTGTATGAATGAATCAAATACGCGGTTTTCCAACAAGGCAACCCTGAATGCTGAAATATAATTGGCTAAATTATATAATAATAATCTGCCAATAGGGTAAACAAAATAATGTTATTTCAAAGTGAAAAAACAAGATTACTTTGCTTCCCCCATTGGTAGATTAATTTGCATGTTTAAGTAAGAATTCACTTCATTTTAACCTCTTATTTCTGAAAACTAAACAACATTTTTGCTTGTCTAGTAAACGTTTCTTGATTTAAATTTTTTTTTATATTTGGACTATAAACAAGTCAAAAACTCTAAGTAAAAAAAGCCTTTTCTGCAGTGTAGAATTAAGTCAACTAAATCATTGAGTAATAAATTTTCAGACAAATTAATTACAAACAATTTTAGTGATGTAATTAATACTTCAATTAATAACCGGCGATAGCATCACTTACCATTGTAGCCCAGGAATGTGATGTAAATGTAATAGCCAATTGCAATGAGCCACAAGGTGTTTCCCACAAAATAACCCAGAAACCAGTCTGAACTTATGACCACAATATCTGAGAAGGAAGAAAGATGTATTATAGGTTTATCATAAAAAATATTACATCTCACTATCCTTTTCTTTACTCACGGTTGATGAAGAATAGCTGTAAAAAGTGCAGAATGACCAGAAGAGGGTAGAAAGCGTTTAGATGGACGTCAAACGCGTAGCCCCACTCCACATCATAATCTCTGTTAGGATGTTTCAATAGATATTTATTTGTGACAAACCTGGAGAACAAAATGATAAGCATTAAAATGAAGGATTAAAATAAATAATGAGTGCAGAAATGTTATAATGACCTGGATTTTGATTGCTATAACCACTGAACTGCACATTTAGGCAATCAATTTTCACGTCAGATCAATATTTCATGTTCATTTATTGATTTGGGGAGTAGCCATGTATTATGTAGGATAATGCAGTGGTTCTCAAAGTGGGGGTCGAAAGACAATGTTGCGGGATTGCTGGGTGATTTCTAAAAATATTATATATGTTATTAAACTATTAGAATTACCATGTTTTATCCATAACCTGCAGAAGATAAAAATAGTATTTAATAGTTACATAAAATAACAACATGCAAATAAAAAGCCATCAGCCTTTCAATTCTTTTTTCATTGGATTGCGACCGCTGGGGTTATTACGCTAGATTAATGCCACAGCAATAATGTTAGTTGCGGCAGATTGATTTTACGGCACGATTTTAAACTTTGACACCTTTTGACACCCGTGTACAATAAAAATAAAGGCCACAACTGAACAAAGAGGACGATCTCTAAGTGGCGGTCTCCAAAATTAAACCAAGCATAGTCTTGTGCTGTAAACATTGTGCTCACCATTCTCATTAAGTGAGGTTAAAATTTAATTAAACAAATGAATTATGACTATAAAAAGTGTAGTTGTTAGACTGTTGCACATTTCTTGTGTTGCCAGTAAGCTTGTTGATAAAGTTCCTATTGGTGTGTGTGTGTGTGCAATGTTTGTATGTTTATAACCACTTACAAGGATAGTGGGGGGCTCGAGTCACTGGAATTGTTATTTTGGGGGTCGCAGGCTGGAAAGTTAGGAAACCCCTGGGATCATGTACAATCTGCCAGTCTAAAATAATGTTTTCATCATAGCAGCATTATTTTAGAATGGGTTAATTATTATAGAATTTACTTCATTATTTCGAATAAGCTTTTCTTTTTTGATTTTAGTATCTTGTATCTTTCAATTTACAAAATATTTTAATTCCCGTTTTAGGTTTAACCTAAACATATTTCAGTTTTATTGCAACATTTATCATTTTCAAGTCCTTAAAGTAATTTTTTTTCAAATAACATTTGATTTCATTAAAAAAAAATTATTAATCCAAAAATTATCCCCATAGTTTACCAAGCCTGAAGCCATCCTCAGTGTATATGACTTTTCTCTGTCAGTTGAACACAGTCAGAGAAGTTTTACATTTTATCCTGGCTTTTCCATGCTGTATAATGGTGTTAGGCAGTGGCACTGTTTTTAAAGCATCCAAAAGCACATAAATCCATTGTAAAACTAATCAACAAGCCTCCAGGGGATTAACAAGGCCCAATGCCAATTGTACCTCTTGGCCCTTTCCCTTACCCCTACCCCTCATTTTGCACATTCTCGCCAAGGGGTAGGGGTGTCCCAATTCTCTATAGCTTGAAGGCGTAGGGCTGAGGGGAAGGGGTGAATAGCCCTTCGAACTAAGATTTTTCAGGACCACACTCAAAACCAAGGGGTAAGAAAATTTCCTAGAATGCACCAGCTACAACAGCAGTATTGCTGAATCCGGAAGGAGATCCACAAATTAGTATTTTTTGTCATTATTACGAATTTTCACAACAAACAAACACGTTTTAATAAATTTATAACCGCGTTTGTGTTTTACCGTCATGCTTTTATAACAAAAACGCTAGAAAATTAAGATCTTATTGCCACATTAGATTGTTATGATAACATAATATATGACTTCAGTGGTTTCCTGAAGATAAAAAACAAAAATAACACCACTGGAATAACTACAGCAGTCGCGATCGTCTGATCTCATATGAAGCAAGAGATCGCGATGACGTGATGACGTGTGCAGGTGCTGTAGTGCTGTCCCATTTCTTAGGGGTAAATTTTGAAGCCCTACCCCTTAACCCTCGGTTGTAAGGGCCAAAGGGAAGGGGGGTACAAGGGGTACAAAAATAGAATTGGGATTGGGCCCAAATGTCTTATGAAACAGATTGATGTGTTTTTTAACAGAGATACTGTATATCTAATAATAATCTTGGCTTATCTAGGACTCGTCTTATGATGCTAGATGTAATGTGCATTATTACTTTTTACAATCTCCTCTAGACATGCCCCTTACTGCTAATTGGTGTTTTAAAGCATTGTTTAGTGCATATTTAGGTACAAAATAAAACCATTGTGTGCCAGCTTACCACATGAGTGTAGATATGAGCAACCCGACTCCAATGCAGTCGATGAAAACAACCCAGAGCAACAGTGTCAACGTCTCCACAAAACCCATATCTAGAACCAGACCAAAGCCCACCGTCGACACTGCAGATATATAAAACCATCAGTTAGACAATGTGTGTTTTACAACTGTAAACTGCAACTGTAAAGGCTGATTTATACTTCTGTGTTAAGCGCATGCGTATGGTCTAACGCAGCCTGCACAAGGTCACATAGCCCTTGCCGTAGCTGATGCGCACCTCTCAAAAGAATGTAACTACATGTCGCAACGTGTGATTGGTGATTCCAAGCCCTGTGATTAGTCGTGAGCGGTGCTGAGAACCACAAACCCGATGGAGCAAGTGTTGACACGTGTCGAGTCCCGCAAAGGAGCTCCAGATGGAAACTTTTGTTTTGCGTTTACTTTATGATTAAAGTTGTTGCACGTCAGCTGGTTCCCGCCTCTAAATGAGTGAGTTTTAGCTACTTGTAAAAAAACAAAACACACGTGAAGAAACACAGATGAACATAAACACCTACTGCCAGCTAGTGTTTTGAAAGTGTTATTGCAGAGCAACATGAACAGCATGCAGAACTATAAATGCACGACTAGGTGCAAGGCAGGCGCCATGGGTCACGCGGTTAACTTGATAGGGCTGGGCGATGACGAACAATTTGGCATCATACAATGTCTAATGTGAAACATTAGATTGGACGATGGCATAATTAATTAATTCATAACGAATTAATTATTTGTAGCTTACCATTTCAACTACCTGACCTGCATGGTCTTTGTTTTACCCATAACCAAATCATAAATAAATAAAAATAAGTTACACACAAATGACCACCTGTCAATCATGAATAGGCAGAGTGAACAGTGTCATTATAATGGCGTCGACAAACTTGGTTGGTAAAAAAAGGTGCACAACCAACAGCAACCAACAGAATCTGAGGTTTTTGCTAAAACTACTAAGTACAAGTGTAAAAGCAAAAGATTGAAAAAGTGTACTGATGCTGTGACATGTTACCTGACAGATTCAAAAGACAGAAGAGTCGTTAGATAGAGACAAGATTATTTAAATATCATGTATAACAACTATAGTGAGACGCGATCCAGCAGTACATCCTTGATAAACTGTCTGACGTGCACTGCTCTCTGGGATTTGTGCTCAAAGCACCGGCTGACTGCCTGGAGCTCAGATGAGCGCATGAGTGTGTATGTCTGTCTCTGTGTGTGGTCCATGATGTGCATTTTCAGTGGTATAGTGTGGATGGAGGGCTGTTCAGAAATGCTAGATGAAACGCTAGTTTGGACGTGGATCGTTTTCATACTGAAATGCCATTATAAAACTATGACGTATTAGTATAAATGAGGCCTAAGTATGTATTTTTCGGGAGCGGGTTTGAGACGGGGGCGGGGCGGAGGATCGTAATGTCTATTGAACATTGGTGATGGACGATGGCATCGTTTATCGACCCAACCCTATCACTCGAAGCAGAAGTATAAGCCAGCCTTAAGCCTGGTTTATACTTCTGCGTCAAGTGATCGGCATGACCCACGGCTCAAGTGCATTTACTGTATATTTCTGTGCGCTGTTTCTGTTTCTCTGCCATACACTTCCGAAACGCTAGCTGGCAGTAGGTGTTTATGTTTCTCTGTGTCGAGTTTCTTTGCTGGTGTTCTGTTTTTGCTGAACACTTCCTTAATGTACAAGTGGCTCAAATTTGCTCATTTTGAGGCGGGAACCGGCAGACGTGCAACAACTCTAATCATAGGGTAAACACAAAACAACAGTCTCTATCCGGAGCTCCTTCACAGGACTCCACACTTGTAAACACTCACTGCATTGGGCGCGCGGCTCTCACCTCCGCCCACACTCGTCAGCACTACCAAGCCGACCAATCACAGAGCTTGCGCTATGCGTACGCGTTACATTTTTTGAGGGGTCTGCGTTAACGTCGCTGACGGCCACGGCGAGGGGCTATGCGTCCACATGTAGGCTGCGCTGTAGCATAAGCATGACACAGAAGTATAAATCAGCCTTTAGTGTTGTCTTTGCTATACTGTATTCATTTTGCATTGCATTTTGCTTGCAGAGTTTTTTTCTTTTCTTTTTTAGTTGTGATATGTTCGGTGCTTTTTTACTGAACATATCATATACTGAACCATTCCGAATCCGTGACCTAAAACCGAAATCCCAACCGAAGCATGAGAAGTCAGTATTGTTGCACCCCTAATATGTATAGCCATTCTCACAATAATTATAACCTCAAAGCAGCATAACAAAATGCACACATTATTAAATCCCAATCAGACGGTTATGTTTGCGTCAGGAGTCCTCACCACAGAGCCAGATGCTGAGCAGCACCAGGAACGCGGGGTCATCTCGGGCCCACTGGTCTTTCGTCTGTTTGCGGTAGTGGAAGTTGCGGTACACTTTCTGTGGTGATGTGAAGAGGTACAGCATCTGCCACACGGCAAACTCAAAATCCATCTGTCTGAAATGCAGGAGTCGCCGCAGGTATTTGTAGCGCTTGGCGCCAGCCGTGTGTCGCGCCGCATCCCGCGCATTCAGACTGCCGTTACGGTGGATCTGCGGGGAACTCGTCGGCAACATACTAGCTTGAGGAAAGAGAGGAAAAGAGTTATTATGGGCTGGCCCCAGAGTATATTTGTAATTTAGTCACAGTGGCTATATCATCTCGGTTGTTATAAACTCAAAACTATGGGTTCGCTTGTATTGCTCCCAGGTTTTACAATTCTCTGCATCTATTTTTACAATTATTTTTAGGGGTTTTAACCTTTATTTACTGGACAACCACTAGGCTATTGGTGCCGACAAATGCTCCATCTTTTGAATGTTTTAAGAAATCTGTTAAAACATATATTTTTAGCCCTGAATTTAAGATATAATTGTATAGTTGTTTGTTGTTGTGTATTTTGTTGTTATTGTGACTGCTCCAATGGAGTAGCAATGTATTATTGTTGTATACTGCTGAAGCTCCTTGAGTGTAAGAAAGGCACATAATAACAAATAAATTAATATTATCATATTATTATTAGGGTGACACGGTGGCGCAATGGGTAGCACTGTCGCCTCACAGCAAGAAGGTCGCTGGCTCGAGCCTTAGCTGGCTCATTTGGCATTTCTGTGTGGAGTTTGCATGTTTTCCCCGTGTTTGCGTGGGTTTCCTCTGGGTGCTCAGGTTTATCCCAGAAGTCCAAAGACTTGCTTTATAGGTGAATTAGCTGAGCTAAATTGTCTGTAGTGTATGTGTGTGAATGAGAGTGTATGGATGTTTCCCAGTACTGGGTTGCAGCTGGAAGGGCATCCGCTGCGTAAATTATATGCTGGATAAATTGCCGGTTCATTCCACTGTGGCGACCCTTGATTAATAAAGGGACTAAGCCAGAAAGAAAATGAATAAATAAATATTATTACTACTACTATTACTATGTTGTTGGATTGGTGGGGCGACACGATGGCTCAACGGTTAATACTGTTGCCTCACAGCAAGAAGGGCGCTGGTTCGAGCCTTGGTTGGGTCAGTTGGCATTTCGGTGTGGAGTTTGCATGTTCTCTCTATCTTGGTGTGGGTTTCCTCCCGGTGCTACGGTTTCCCCCACAGTCCAAAGACATGCAGTACAGGTGAACTGAATAAACTAAATTGTCCGTAGTGTATGTGTGTGAATGGGAGTTTATGGGTGTTTCTCAGTGATAGGTTGCAGCTGGAAGGGCATCCGCTGCGTAGAACATGTGCTGGGCAAGTTGGCGGTTCATTCCACTGTGGCAACCCCTGATTAATAAAGGGACTAAGCCGAAAAAGATGATGAGTGAATGAATGCTTACAATATCTAGTAAAGATCATGTACCATGAACATAATATGTAAATTTACTTTAAATATCTCACAACTCAATTTTGATAAGATGCATTACTAAACACTTTATTTACACACATTTAAAGGCAATTTTCGATTTCAATTCCTAACAAACCATGCACAAAAGTGAAAAAACTGAAAAAAAAAAGTCAATTTTGACTGGTTTTGTGGTCCAGGGTCACAAATCCAGTGGACAGAATGCACATTAAATGCAAGTAAAGCGTCTAATGCAGGGATGGGCAAAGTTGATCCTGGAGGGCCAGGGTCTCTGCATAGTTTTGCTCCAACCCTAATTAAATACACCTGCATGTAACTTTCTAGTGATCTTGAAGACACTGATTAGTGTGTTTAGGTGTGTTTGATTAGTGTTGGAGCAAAACTCTGCAGGGACACCGGCCCTCCAAAATCAACTTTGCCCATCCCTGGTCTAATGTGTCATTTAAATTTGCGAAAATGCAAAAACAAGTGTAAAATAATGTTCCAATCATTAGGGTAACTGATATATAAAAAAACAGTAATTATTCAGACCTGTACTTACTGAAAATATATAAAACAACAAATAGTCATGCTAAATTCTATTGCATTTTTAATGATTAAAAGTTCTTGTTGGCTGAAAATCTAGTGGTTTGAAGGATAGTTTCAAAACAATAAATTATTATTTTGGAGCTGCGTTTCTCTTGTTCTGCATATGACTGAAGGGTTTTTTGGTGTATATATATACTATAGTAAGATTAAATTACATTTCAGCGGGTGTTTTCTGTAAATTATTGATGTCACAGTTAGTCACTGTAAAAAAATAATGAACAGTAAGCGGAGTATGAAAAAAAGTGAAAGCTGTTTTACACTTTTTGATCCATTTGTCTTCTACTCATACATATTTGCTCATCATAAATAATGAAAACTGAAGATCTGATTTAAGGCACATACAATTTGTGAATCCAATTAGGAATAAACTGAGTGACAGATATCGAGCAGTGTGGTTTACTTTTTTACTTAATTACATGTTTCTTTTTACAAATAATAATGTAAACGCTACAGTATATCTGTCTTATATATAAATAAACCAATCTATCATGAACTTTAAACTATATTTAAACATCAAGCTTCATAAACAATACATGTAAACTCATTAGTTCTTGTACTTCCTATTAATATGAATTACTATGTAAACATGCAGAGCTGATTCTAGATCATTCTTATTTACTTTTTTACACAGTCTGACTCTACAGAACAACTGACAGGAATTCTACATTAGCTCTAACATAAACAAACACAAAATTTAAGCAAACCTGCACGTAATGTAGTGACGAAATGTGATGCTTAAATGCTAAAACCCTAAGCATCACAGTGTGTTTTGTATGGGCCTCACTCCCACAAAATAACCAGCTAAACGAGTTAGCTACTGCGTCGCTCCTGCTGAATGTGTATAAATATGACACTCACCTGCTCTACAGCAGTGTCAGCAAACTTTTAAAGAAAATATCTTATTATCGAGAGTGTAAAAAACAATGCAGCAATCGTGACATGTCAACTTCCTGCCTTGTCCGAACACGTAGCAACGCAGGCGATACGCTGATGCTTCTTCCTGTGTCAGTGAGGCCTTCTGGGAAATGTAGTGTTTTGGGTGGACAACAGCATTTCATGGTAGGTGTGATTTAGTTTCATATCTTTTTTTTTATCGTTCAATACTTAAGATGCTGGATACATATTAAATTATACAAAATGAGAGTCATTCGTTTGATTTTAGTAAACACAGAGTGTTTAATAGTGTATTGAACTGTAACAATGAAAATATATTGAGAGATATTGCAGGCCGGAGATTTTCAATCTTTAGATGCTATGAATGGACGTGACCATACATGTGTGAGGCACCCCTATGCTAAAAATGTAATAATATTATTATTAATAATAATAATAATAATAATAATAATAATAATAATAATAATAAATAAATAAATAAATAAATAAATAAATAAATAAATGAATGAGACTATAGCCATGTAGTTTATTGTGAAACCCGATAAAAAATAAATAAATAATCGCTTGCATTAGCCTACTCTACATTATTAAACGTTCCTACTCACGTTACTTGCTACTATATTTATTTACTTTCACGTTATTTTCTTTATTATTTTAATGGCAATTTTAAAATCAAATTTTATTCATTAATTTAATCAATAAATCGATCGATCAGTCAATCAAATGAACGGGTCTAAAACAAATTTTGTTCAGAAAAAGTAATGCCTTGCTGAATAGCTTATGATATTTGACGAAACAACAGCACAATAATAAGGGTGAACAACGATATAATATATAAATATAGCAAAATAAAATGTACAATGTACAAATAATTAGGGATTTTTAAATTACTTTTTGCCATATTTTCCATGTTTTCTTATTAATAATTTCTTACTACTTCCTCTTTTTTGTCATGCTTGTTTAGAAACGACAGATGGCGCTAACGTGTAGGTCAGGCTTTATTTCTTTCTACCTTCCTTTCTTCATGAATACGCTAACCCTAACGTTATATGTGATTTAATGTTAAAGATGTTTTATTAATTGATGTTTGCCTTGTGTTTTGGGTTTTTTTGTGTGAGTTGAAGCATCTGTGACGAGCCACCCACGGAACCAATTCACCTGCTAGACTGTAGGTGCGTTTAACATAACTAATATAATAATATAATATAGCTAATATTATCTTATGACAACTGTGAGGGGGGTGATTTATTTATAACTCATCCATTTCATTTATATAAAGTTTGCATAATTAAGGGCGTGGCCACTTGAGTGACAGCTAGGTCTCGCTGTTTCGCCGTCACGTCACCTCAGCTAATTCCGGCTGATTAGCTGCTGAACTCAGCGTATACATCATATTTTTGTTTTGTTTAATGTCATTTGCCTTTTGGAATTATTTTCTACAATTATCAGATATTATAGCATGCTGTGTGCACTTCATTATGCTCACAAATCATTCAAGGTGCCTCCATATCCCAGGTGAGTGAATTTATATACTTATATACCATATTTAAAAATGTATTTGTTTTATTTAAGATCATTTATCATATATAATGCTCTTTAGAGCTGTAATGCACTCCAGAATCTGACAGATTAATTAGCTGTAGGCTCTGGAACAGTCATCTGAAGCGTTTTACAATGTTATGCCTGGATTTCATCAATAGCTTTGCATGTACTAACACAGATTATATTTGAAGTGTTTGGAAGTAATTTACGTTTTCCTCATGTAGAAAAACGTCATAAGAACAATGCTTAGTGGCTCAGTGTATAACAACAGTGTTTTTAAAAGTCTAAACACTTTATTGATATAGTACACAACCAAGCACATGTGGTCAGAACCAGGGCTGGAGTGGGACAACTTTTCAGCCCTGGAGTTTCAAACCTTAGACCAGCCCACCTCCGTTCACGACTGACTATATTACAATTTCCAATTCAGTTTCTAATGACACTTTCACGTCTTTTTCAAGGAAACAGTTGCTTTAGAATTTCAAATGTTTTTTTTTATTAAATATGAGAACATTAAAGGGGAGCTAAATCTCCAACACTATTCTTTAAAACATCACAATGTACTTTCCTGCAATATCTGCATATATATTCTGTGCAAAATATAATATCTTTATAGATATCCAGTCCTTCGTAACGGTGGTCACACAAAAAATAAAAATAAAATATGTACACCTACAGTATATAAGTAACCCAAACAGTATTATATGTCTTAACACACAAAAAAAACGTTTTTAGGTGAGGTTCGAACTCGGGCAGGCGGCATCATAATGCAACGTGCTCACCACTGGACCACAATGGTGCTATTATACTGGTGCGTTTGGAATAAAACTGTCATCTGCAAGTCTTTTAACCACAGTATTACTTTTTATTGATGGCTTAATCCTTTTCTCCCCTTTTTAGATTTCTGATCAAGTTATATCAGATTTGTTAATGTAGTGAATCAACTGGGCCCGGTTTTTCAAAAGGTTTAATCCGGATAAAATTGATCCGGATTTAGTAATCCTTTTTTTGCGATCCGTGTTCAGGTAATCCAGCTTACTTTTTGAGCCAGTTTTTCAAAGCAACATCGGATTGGATCAACCTGATCCGGATAGGAACTTTTTAGGATCACTAAATCTGTATAGCCAGTGCTCAAACAGGATAGGGAATCACAATGTAGAACTATAGATATTTAAAGAGCAACAAGTAAAATAGCCAGTGTGAGGTCAACATAACTTTATTTTTATTTTAAATGAAAACACACACATTTAAAAAAAATAATAATAAAAACTAAAAAAAGTTTCAAATGCAGATGTATTGAATAAAAAAAAACTTAATGCCAAAAACTGCAATAATTTTAGACTTTCTCATCTGGTGTGAAGAAATCAGTTTGTCTGAGCGTAACCTTTAGGAGGTGAATCTCAAGTCCGGCCTTGATTTGCTGCAGTTTGGTCAGTCAGTTGTTCCTCTGCCAGATGAAGCTGTGCTTCTGCCCTTTCAGTCGCTTTTTACAATTGTTGAAAATGATTTCAAAAATCAGTGATTGCCATTCTTTGCATTTTTTTGGTTATTATGCTAAAAACTAAAATATTTTCCATTGTGATGAGGATATATATTTTAATTAGTGACAGAATTAAATTTATTTTTTTTGGTCAATTTTGACAGCTGTTTGGGGGATTATTTTATGAGGCCAAACTCAAGGCTGAATACGTAAAAAAAAAAACCCAAACTAAAGGTTTGACCCGGATCAAAACCAAGATTGGATTACGTGATCTAATCCGATTATGTAATCCGTTTTTTCTTTTGAAAAACCCATTTTCAAGATTTGATCCAATCCGTTATCCAAAATCCTAGTGGATTACTTTTGAAAAACCGGGCCCTGGTTTTCATTGAGCAGGTGTAATAATCATTAATATTAATTATTCAAATTCTTATATTCACTAAGGTGCCGCTGTTTACAACAGGTAGAAATACAAACAGATAGACGTATAGTACAAACAATACAAATATTACTTTTTTTGCAACAAGAGAAATGTGACAACTTTAAAGAAATATCTTGCAGTGGGTAGCACGATCGCCTCACAGCAAGAAGGTCACTGGTTCGAGCCTCAGCTGGGTCAGTGGGCACTTCTGTTTGGAATTTTCTCCCTGTGTTGGAGTTGAAGCAGTTCTGGAATGGCTTTGACAGAGTTTTAAAATTTAATACAACATTTATTTGTTGTTGTTTCACTGTTGAATTTTATTAATAAAAACTATTGAACCTTTAAAATAAATAGTAAATTAAATTGATTTAGTTTTAATGTACATGTAAGGTGCAGCTCCAAATGCTTTGTGACAATCAACAACAGTCAAACTCAACATGTTATCAGACAAGATGGAGAAATCAAGATGGTGGCACATAGACAAGAGAAAGGGGCCTGGCAAGGTGATTTTTTTATTTACCAAAATGCAAATTTTACTTTCAGCCCGCAACCCTCAGTCAAGTTTTATTTTTTGGTCCTTTATAGGAAAAACTTTGGGCACCCCTTATTTAGAGCAAGGTAGGGCCCAAAAATTATTCTGCTCATAGCCGTCATGGTCAGCCTCAGAAATAATAGCTTGTCAATGTCAAAATGTTAGCCAGTGAAATCAAAGAAGGCAGGCTTTACAGTTCGCGGACAATATTTTAAAATTTACGACAATACAAAATTAGTACTCGAGTACAAACTATCAAATTCACGAATCAGTATGTTTTTGACAGAATTCTCAGTGTAAGAAAACTGACATGCTTGAATAAACTCCACCACAAATTCATAAAATAAACTTACTTGGTATTTTTGACTAATGAGCTGTGTTTCATCTTCATCTGTGTCTGTCTCTGACTGCTAATTATCTGATGTAAAGCATTATGAGAAGATGCGCATGTGGTAACAGTAGGCGGGGAGAAGCAACTCATTTACATTTAAAGCCACAGGTTACACAAACAGCTACAGTATAGAGTGGGGGAACTATGATGTCAATTTGTATGCAAAAACCCGGAAGCGAGTTCGCATTTTAGCAGTTCCGGTTCCCTCGTCCTAAAGTCAATGGGTTTTTCAATGGGATTTCAGTTAAATCGCTTAAATAAGGTCCGTGGATAACACAAACTCAAGATACTTTCACGTTTTATTCTACGACATAAAACACATCAGGTACAGCACACTCTTGAGTTTTTTTTATCGGTTTCACTTCTTTAGTAAGACGGTTGCTATCAAGTTGCTAATCGAGACTACAGGCGGTGTCGAAGACGTTATACGTCATCAAGCTGAACTGGTCTGGAGCGCAGCTCGCTTGTGTTGGGCATTATAGATTTGTCTGTGATTAAAGTATTTTCATGAGTCATTTTTTATAGTTTGTAGTGTTTGTACAATTGGAAATTCATATTGTGTGTAGATAATGCCTTCACCTGTAAAAACCATCAAGACAGATTAATTTGTTGATCATTTATTTTAATTAAACGATATTATGAAGATACTGCTTACCAGTGCAGCCTGCGTCTTTCCTGCTGTCAGTAATGCAATCGTGTGAATAAATGTGTAATACATGTTAACTGTCATGTTAACGTGATCAATAGATTTCTCATCCTTTTTTTCTTCATCTGAACACATTTATCTCTGTCATAACTGCAATATTTACACTCTTTAAAATGAATAGCATATGTGACTGTATGGGCTGCTTTTCGCTGTACTCGGTGACAAAAAAGACTATTGAATGTTGTTCTGTGTCCATGATGAAACTTGCAGTCATATAACATTAGACTTGTCCCTCACGCCTCATCTCCTCATTTCTGTCGTCTGTTACTAAAGTAAGCGGGCTGTATGCACGCGAGCGATACACTTATTTAAACATGTCTTATGATAATACTGTGTAGGCACATTTATACACACAGTTTTAAAACTTTTACAACAACTGTAAAGCAAAACAAAATGTATTTCCCCAATAAAAAACTATCCATAAGGTATAGGTCTATGTGCTTTTGCATATTTATTTGTTTATAATATTTTAGCGTGGATTATAATATAATAAACCGAGAGTGTAATCTTTGTCATGGATCATATTTCTAAAAATAAGCTTGAAGAGTTGTCTGTAGCAGGGTGGTGCTGACGTCACAGGCGAGCGCCCCGAAGGCTGTAGTCCGTAGCCTAATGTTAGCTTTTCAGTTCTTGCGTTTGCATTGAAGATCCAAAAGTGCTAAAAGTTGTATTTTCGTGTGAGGATTATCCGGCTGGACAAAACGTGTAAGTGTAATGAACTGTATTTGAACACAGAGCTTGTTATTTGCAATCTTCTAAAAGCCTAGGGGAAAATCCTATAGGGAATTTATAAAGGGAACCAGTTTTATGCTAGCAGCCGATTCGCCTACAAAGTGACGTCATAGTTCCTGCACTCTATACTCAAACACCAACATGGTCAGATTATGGAGGCTATAATTAATAATCTGATGGGTGATTGGAGCTGAAACTTTACAGACACATTCTGGAGACTCTTACATCTTGTAAAATGGGTAAAAGAGGTGCCTTTTAAAGCTCTATTTTAAAAAACTTTTAAAATCATTTAGCACAGAATAGTTTTTATTTTTACCTCCACATTTTCTGCGGGTCATGGAGCAGGGCTCACCTGAGAGACGCACATCACAGGTGCTTCTGTTTCATGGCCATTTAAAAGCACAGCTTGAGCTTTTGCCTCATTTTTATTTAATAGCCACCTACCGCCTCATCTTTCTTTTATCCCTTCTTTCTGTGATGGATTGTGAAACACTTAGCACATCACCTCGAAAACAAGTTTCATTCATGTCCCTGCAACGTTGTGAAACACTGTTTTGCTGGAGGGCAGGTCATCACAATCAATAAAAATTTAATTCAGCTTCATCGTATGGGACGAAAAATAGTTTTCAAATGGATTTGAAGCAGAAGCAGACAGGAGTAAATAGGACTGTTGAACGAAAAATACTTGTCAAAAAATATAGGGGTGACACAATGGCTCAGTGGTTAGTCACAGCAAGAAGGTCGCTGGTTCGAGTCCCGATGGGGTCAGTGTGCATTTCTGCGTGGAGTTTGCATGTTCTTCCCGTGTTGGCGTGGGTTTTCTCCGGGTGCTCCGGTTTCCCCCACAGTCCAAACACATGCGCTATAGGTGAATTGGATGAACTAAATTGGCCGTAGTGTGTGAATGAGTGCGTATGGATGTTTCTCAGTACTGGGTTGCAGCTGGAAGGGCATCCGCTGTGTAAAACATATGCAGGATAAGTTGATGGTTCTTTTCGCTGTGGCGACTCCTAATGAATAAAGGGACTAAGCCGAAGGAAAATGAAATGAAATCTGCTTGTTCAAACTACTTATATACATATGAGTTGAGCAAACACAATTCATAACTTTTTGGCACAACTTAATTGTTTTATGTTCAATCTACTTAATTTTGTTAGGTCAACTTAATTGATTTGTGTTGAACCTAAATGAACTGTGTGGAACCCTACATTTTTGACAGTGTACACAAATATTTATCAAAAATATGCTATATACAGGTGGCACAGTGGCTCAGTGGTTAGCACTGTCGCCTCACAGCAAGAAGGTAGCTGGTTCGAGTCCCGGCTGGGTCAGTTGTCATTTCTGTGAGGAGTTTGCATTCTCCCTGTGTTGGTGTGGATTTCCTTTGTGTTCCGGTTTCCCCCACCGTCCAAACACATGCACTATAGGTGAATTGAATAAGCTAAATTGGCCGTAGTGAATGTGTGTGAATGAGAGTGTATCCACCAACTTATCCAGCAGCTGAAAGGGTATCCGCTGCGTAAAACATATGCTGGAATAGTAAGCGGTGCATTCCACTGTGGCGACCCCTAATGAATAAGGGACTAAGCCAAAGGAAAATGAATAAATGAATGCTATATACGTATCTTTTTTATTTGTTTACATTATAGCATGAGTGACCAACCCTGTTCCTGGCGATCGACCTTCCTGCAGATTTCAGCTCCAACCCTGATCAAACACACCTGAACCAATTAATTAGAACCTGAGGAGCGCTTGATAATTACAGGCAGGTGTGTTTGATATGGGCTGCAACTGAAAACTGCAGGAAGGTCGATCTCCAGGAATAGGGTTGAGCACCCCTGCATTATAGTATCTTATTTATGATTTGTTGTATGCAACAGTAAAACATGACTTTCAGAAGTTGTAGAGGATGACACATATGTTGATTACATGTAATACTGCAAATTGAATACCGAATTATTTAGCATGATATCTCCTCCGCATCTTTTTAAACACATAACCACATGCATGTGTGTCTGTGTGTGTATATATGTGTGTGTGTGTGTATATATATTAATTAAATATTAATATAATTTATTTGTTTTATTTTTTTTATTATTATTACTTTTTACCCACACTTTGCATTGATATTAGCATAACAGTATATTAAAACATGCATATATTTGGAAATTGACAAATAACATAATATTAATGCAGATTAAATTTACCATGCACAGCAGATGCAGTCCACAAGTTTTAATCGGCTACAAAGGTAAAATGGTGATGAAAACACTGATTTGAAAAGTGCTTTGCAACAGACTCGACGATGTGATGAAGTACGATGTGATCCTGGATTAACATCTACATTGATCCTGGAACATAATTTTTGTTGTAAAATGTAATCCATACCTATTCCCTACCCCTAAACCCAACAATAACGACATTATTCCCAAAATCAGAGATGAATGGATAACAATTAAGTAGAAGTGCATAAACTTAATCGTGAATCTAAACTTGACATAAACTGTAAACGTATCCCTTAATTTTGATTGGCTAATTGGAATGATGTTCCAGGATTAACAAAGATGGTAATCCAGGAACATGGCCTACTTGGTGAAATCAGGTTGGCGGCCATCTATTTTGTGGAGTATGGAGCTGCGTCAGTTTTGCCCCTGAATATTAAGTAAACCAATCTCACAGAATTAAACTAACTGGATCTGGCCTTTTGCTACAGATATATGTATTTATACCATATTTATATTTTAAACTGATTAAATCTAATAGTAGGGTGACATGGTGGCTCAGTGGTTACCACTGTCGCCTCACAGCAAGAAGGTTGCTGGTTTGAGTCCCAGCTGGGCCAGTTGGCATTTCTGTGCGGAGTAGCATGTTCTCCTCGTGTTGGCGTGGGTTTCCTCTGGATTCTCCGGTTTCCCCTACAAGTCCAAACACATACGCTATAAGTAAATTGAATAAACTAAATTGGGCGTAGTGTATGAGTGTGAATGAGTGTGTATGGATGTTTCCCAGTACTGGGTTGCAGCTGGAAGGGCATCAGATGTGTAAAACATATGCTGGATAAGTTGGCGGTTCATTCTGCTGATGAATAAAGGGACTAAGCCGAAGGAAAAATGAATGAATTAATAAATATGATAGTATTAGATTTTTACACAGACAAAAAACTGACAAAATAAATAAAATCAAAACGTTACAAATCGTTAACGATAAACTTCAAATCTTTATTTTGAAGTGTATATATACAAACTATTTCTAATATTAAGCACAGAGCGTGCATCGAGCAGATTATGACAAGCTCAGTCAAGACGACAGTGTAGTTTGTTTTGTTGCACTTAACATGCTTTCAGACACTTCAGAGCAAAGCAGCTCATGCGAAATGAATGATGAATGGCACATCAAGAGAAGGATTTACAGAGAGCAATGACACTGAAAGCGCTTCAAATGCAGAATGATGCAGAGTATCACTTCTGATGATGTTTGCTTTGCTAATGAAGAGAAGACCTCCTGGAATAACTGAGTTCTTAACATGTTTCAGGTTTTAGATGTCTAACTGCACAATGCTATTAATGTCGTCCTTCAATCCCTCCTTTTTCATTCATTCATTTTCCTTCGGCTTAGTTCCTTTATTACAGTTTTTCTCAGTGGCTTTGGTGCATTTCTCACAGCACTATTTACATTTGCACAACAGTTCATGCATTTCTCAAAACAATTAGTCATTTGTGCACATCATAGTAGCAGTTTCTCATTCCTTACAACAAATTGCGGATGCTTTTGGACATGCATCAACTGCTTTCATACAACTCTCTGCTGTTTATAACATTATCATTTGCTTATGTCATGTCAGTCAAAATTAACTAAACTTGTGGATGCTGAATAGTCATTCCATATGAAACTAATAGTCCTCATTTCATTACTTGAGTCATTACATACACAAATGTTAAACTAGTTGTCAAAATCTGTCAAGCTACTTTTCTAAAGTTTTAAAAT
>CAIGQZ010000461.1:13528588-13549174 GCA_903798205.1 Danio tinwini | reverse complement strand
TATATATATATATATATATTTAAATATATCAATATCACTTCATATTAATAATGCATAATAATACTTTTAAAAATGACCATTTGTTGGTTATGGCATTGTTTGCTTTTTGCTGGTAATATCATCACGTTTTTAATAGTGTTTTGAATAAAGGTTGTTCTAAAGGTTTTAGGGGGGGGGGATTACTTTGTTCCAGATTCAATGCTTTCAACAGTTGTTAACATTACAGTTATCAATCCATTTCTTCCAATGTTTTAGAAGTCCTTTTTAAGTCTCTAAACAAATATCAATTCTTCCATATTGCTTATTTCCTTTACAATTTTTATCCAATCACCAATCGAGGGGGTGTCATGCTTTTACCAGTATCTGGTAATACTCTTGCCACACTTAATATATTTACAAGGTAAACATCCTCCTTCACTACCACCTCTTCATAGTTTCCAAGATAATTTGTAATAAAAGTCTTTTAGTATATGGTATCTTAAGATCTTTTCCATTTCTGATAAAACCTTGTTGATTTTTATTTTAAAATGTTAAATGTTCATTTTCTGTTCATTTTAATGTTTGGTTATTATTTTTTTAATATACATTTTGTATTTTTGCATGCAATTTAAATCAATATTATTTAATTTATTTAGTCATTTGCTGTATTTTTTTAATTTCAGCTTCATTTCAGTTAATACAAATAATTTTCACTACATTTACTTATGGTTTGAAATAATATCACAGCTATCAGTTGTCACTTGTATATTTCATTATGCTCTATATTAGTGTGATTTTCACTATGGTCCTGTTTTCCTTTCTTTGGATTTCATTGGGTCCTTATTAATCATTCTGTTCATCTGTTCATGTTTAATTCCTTCATTAACTTCCTGTATTTATTCTCTCTGTTTAGTTCATTTTTCTGGTTTTGTGTTAAGTGCTTGTGCTGTTTTAAGCTTCTGTGTTTTCCCTGTGGTTTTATTAGTAAGTTTAATATGGTTTCTCTACTGCTTTGACACACGATTAATATTACAACTCGCACAACAGCGGTTTCCACTCCAGTTAACACACTTTACCATATTTCAATTATTCTGTAGATTTCAGCAAATTCTCCAAATGGCATCACAATAGGAATCTGCTTGTTAAGATCCAACACTCATATCAGCAGATGCTAATAGGGAACAATAAACAGTGCTAATATACAGTCAAAACAAGTCAAACCAGATATAATGTTTTATATTTTTTTACAATGGGTGCAGGACACTTGGAGTTCACTTACATACAATTGAAGCCAAAATTATTAGTAATTTTTTTTTCTTTTTCAAATATTTGCCAAATGATGTTTAGCAGAGCAAGGAATTTTTCACAGTATTTCCTATAATATTTTTACTTTTAGAGAAAGTCTAATGCGTTTTATTTCAACTAAAATAAAAGCTGTTTTAATTTTTTCAAAAGCCTTTTTAAGGTCAAAATTATTAGCCCCTTTAAGCTATATTTTTTCAGATTGTCTACAGAAAAAAACACTGTTATACAATGACTTGCCTAATTACCCTAACTTGCCTAATTAAGTTAATTAGTTAAGCCTTTAAATGTCACTTAAAGGGCCATGAAATCCCCCTCTTTCAGTTCAAGTCTACCTCAGAAGTTTTTAAAAAAATGCTTCGAGATGGGCGTAGAGCTCTGTGAGCAGAGGGAGGAGTGAGAGTGGCCAGCAGAGCAGGGGGAAAAGAGTGGAGCAAACAACTGTTGTGAGTTGGCTTACAAAATGAGACACAAACCGTGAGGAGTTCCATGATTTTATAGTTTACAAATTTAAAATGCAAAGAAATAAACAGTAATTTAATATCCTACTACATTTATTATTTGTAATTTCATATACACAACCACGATTTGTTATATCATCATAAAGATAATCGTGTTTATATAAACACTATAAATGAGGAGGACTTCTCCTCAATCCCGGGTATGAATGCAGACACAGTGGATAGCAGTGCAGCAGGTCTCTTGCCCTGTCTATTTCAACCATTAACCCTGCCGGTAATCTGGAGGATTTTAAACATGTGCGAACACAACAGCATGGATAGGCAATGTGTCTGAATGGTAACGAACCTTAAACTGTAACGAACTCAACTGTTAAAAGACAAAGAACACCATTCTCCAATTCTCGTACAGCTCTCCCGACAAAAATGCTTGCTGCACACAAACAGCTTTGCTGTATCGGCCCTGACAGCATCACAGAGAAAAACATGCAACAACCCTGTGGATCATGGAATGAAACGCATACAACCCGTGATGTGCCCGGACGCAATCTCACCCAGTCATTGGGTCTCACAGCTTGGCAGGTCTGCTTTGCCTTCGGAAAGCACATGCTCTCATGAGGCTCTTCTCATAGGATAAGAAAACTCCCCCATGAATAGTAATGAGAAAGCAAGGCGTCATCACTCCACTAGCAGATTCAAGCTACGTCACAGATTTTTGATCCAGCCCCAAAATTATTTTAAACCCGGAAGATAAAATTAGCTGACAAAATTATTCAGTTTTCCCCACAAATAAAACTAGCAGCTGCTAACATTGTCTTAACTGATGCACAACACAAAAGTACCCCAGGGTGTCTTGAACCTTTAAACTGAATACTAGTATCTTGAAAATATCTAGTCAAATATTATGTGCTGTCATCATGGCAAAAATAAAAAAGTCAGTTATAAGAAATGAGTTATTAAAACTATTATGTTTAGAAATGTGTTGAAAAAATCTGCTTTACATTTAACAGAAATTGGGGGAAAATATACCGGGGGGCTAATAATTCAGGGGGGCTAATAATTCTGACTTCAACTGTAAGTGATTATAGCAAAATAAAGCAAACGGTGACATATTATACCTAAAGCTTCTTTATACTTTGAACAAAAAAACAAAAAGAAGTGAAGAATCTGCTGCAGCGAGTCTTAAATATTACAGTTCAGCTCTAATGATTACAGGCTGACATTGAGAATCAATAACGTATTGATATCTGGGTAAATATTGTCATACTAACAGTATGAATTATTCTTGTTTGATTGTAATGCATTTTATATATCAAAGTTATCTGACATTTATCTGAATTTGTCCTGAGCACAGTTCTTGTCATATTTTATACCATTTTCTAAGCTGTAGAAGAGGATAAACATTGATAACATGAGGAATATTTTAGGAATGTTTCACTGTATGCTCACAATGTGTTGGAATCCTAACCTTTACACATGCATTCATAAATTTTCCTTCGGCTTAGTCTCTTTATTCATCATTGGTCACCACAGCGGAATGAACCGCTGACTATTCCTGCATATGTTTTACATAGCAGATGCCCTTCCAGCTGCAACCCAGTACTGGGACACACCCATACACGCTCGCATGCACACACACACTCATACCCTACGGCCAATTTAGTTTGAGCACCCGGAGGAAATCCACGCTAACACGGGGAGAACATGCAAACTCCACACAGAAATGCTTACTGACCCAGCTTAGACTTGAACCAGCGACCTCTTGCTGTGAGGCCACAGTGCTAACCACATGTAGCTACAGAGTGGCCAGTGTTAGGTGTTTGTGTGTTTTATGTGTTTGTGTAAAGCCAAGACAGATGCTGCAGTGGTTTCTAGGATGCATCAGGAAGTGTGTGTTTAAGTGTGATTGAGCATATGTTTGTGCATGTGTGTGTTTGTGTGTTTGCTCAAGAGCTAACAAGGATGTATGTGTGTGTGTGTATTTTTTGAGCTTATGTAAGATCTGGAAGCAGTGTTTGCGCTGGTTTACCTGAGCCCCGCGCGCTGTCAAACACCTAATGGAAAGATTAACTAGCTGCAGCGTTTTAAGCTCCATCACTGAGCCCTATTGATTCCCATGACAAGCTAAAAATAGATCAAAATCTTGTCCTCGACTTGTAATTAAACTTTTAATGATCGGCTGGCTCATCGTTCACACACTGACAATTACAGCAGAATCAGTGTTATGTTTTAGAATAGCATTGTGTTGGAGATGCAGCAGCTCTTGGAGGAGGTCCAGTCATTCACTCATTGATAAGACACTGAAGTTAATTAGATTAGAGAAAGCTGGACTTACACCATACAGATCACGAGGAGGAGATGAAGACGTGTTTCTTTTTTTTTTTATTTCTTTTATCTGTCAGTCTGTGTTTTTGTTGTGATGTTTGTTTGTTTTTTTGTTGATTGTCAATGTACTTTCTGTATCATTTACTCTTTCATATGTAAGGTTAAATCAGTTTTGTTGAATAACTCAAAGGTGAAGTTTTGATTAATTATTTTGGTTGTTTTTTCCATGCAATTTTAATACATGGAAATAGGTTGTTTTCACATGACGTCATTGATGACCCGCGATACTCAGATGGAGGGCGGGAAGTGATTCTTCTGCATAGGAATCGCTATCAGAACATCAACATGTTTCTGTTTTATGTTGTTTATAATTGTTTAAATCAGCCAAAATAGGAAATGCTGAACAGCTTTTACAGACTTCCAAAGGTTTTTGCTCATAAAGGGGGGAGAGTTCAAGAAACTGAAAACGGAAGAAAAGGCGGCATGTAATTAACATTCAGTACATCCATGTGTACAAACTTTTTTTAAACGCGATAATTTGTTTGACAGCATATATACTGGCCTACCTATGTGTATTATATGTTAATCTGTTATATAATAGCCCATTTCCACTGAATACGGTACGGTTTGGTACGCTTTTATGGCCGTTTCCACTGTTAAAAGGCATACCGAACCGAACCTTACCTTACCACTTTTTCAACACCCTTTCGAAAGGGTACCAAAAAGGAGAAAGGGTACCAAAAGGTTGAGCTACAGGGGCAGCTGAACGCTGATTGGTTACAGAAATACATCACGACCTTGTGGAGCTATAGCCAGAATGAAAACAAAGGAACCAGCATGTTTTTAATACACAGCCGAGGCCCGAGACATTACACCGTAATACTATATTCATATAATAACGAGCCATGGATGACCCGAGCTCAAACAAACCTTGTCGTTGTCTTGATGAACAGCCACAAGGCCAAGAAGAACAAAATCTGCCGTGTCCTGTTGTTGTTTTACGAGGCCGTCTAAAAGTGCGAGCGGTTTTCACTTTCTCCAGGGAGCTCGCGATCACGTCTATATTTGATATAACGAACTTCTTGAGTTGATGATAATAATGTGTGTGTGATTATTGAAGTGTCTTTGACATCTGATTCGTTCAAAAAAGATAAGGACAAATGCGAGAGTGAAGCGCAAAAAAAAGGAGAAGCCTGACAAAACAAAGCTGACAAAACACAGGAGCAAATTGTTTTAGCAACCTGAATCATGAACAAACTGCCATGTTTATCATCAGCTTTTGGACTGTTATGAACTCGAAATGACACAATTACTCTCTAACAGAGGTTACATGTGCTGGTGAAGATTACAGACACAGATGAGAGGTTTGCACTGACTGTGGGCTATGTTGCGTGTTGTTTTTGAACTCAAATAAGGACTAAATGTATGCTGTGTGTAGTTTTTCTGTAATTGGTAACATATCAGAGACTGTAAGGGTCTGTCTGTGTTCATGTTGCATTTATTTATTTAATATTTTATTTCATTCAAGTAATAAGTAGGGCAAGACGGAATCTGCAGACGTTTTTTGCAATTTCTGCGGAGAATTTTGGTAAAAACCTGCGGACTTCTGCGGAATTTTTTTGGGAGTCTCATAACTAAAACATTAATATGTGAAATATGTATAACTTAAAAGCTGAATAAATTCAGATTTACACACATTTACTCAAGTAAATAAACAGAATTAATGATGGCAAAAAATCTGCAGAAATCTGCGGAATTCTGCGGAAAATCTGCGGAATTTTGCGCACGCAGATTCCGTGTGGGCCTAGTAATAAGTATGCTTCCAAACATTATAGTATTTATTTTTTTCATGTAATAGCTTATACATTATATATGTTTTTTTGTAGCATTTATAATTACCATGAAAATCAAACTGATATTTTTGGAGTGTTTCTGAATTTTTTTATTTCATTTTTGTTTTTCTTATTATTTTTTAGACTTCTAGATTTTATTTTAAAAGTATCATGAAATCAAAATTGTCAGTTGATTGATTGATTGATTGATTGATTGATTGATGGATTTTATTTGACAATTTTAACAAAAATGTACAAACAAGTCCAGTTAGACTAATTCATACATACTTTAAAAACTGTCAAGGATAAAATAAACAAAAAAGTCACAGGCTTATTTCCATTGTGGTCCTCGATATTCTTAAAAATGCACAAGCAAACATCATCAGCTCAGCAACTCGGCACAACATAATCCTCAACTTCAACTGTAAAACAACCACTTTTTAATTTCCCTTCTAAAAACACTCTCAATTTGAATCTCTTTAAAGATTGTAGGTAAAACAGTTCAAGCAACAGAGCTAGTACACAAAGAAGAATTTCTGCCTGATTCACTCTTAAATCTATAAGGATAAATATCCCTATTACTCACTCTTTTTGAATGACAGTGTACCTCACTAACTAAAACATAATAATTAAGAAAATATTTTGGGACCATTTTCTTTAAAATCTTAAACACCATCACTAATTTAAATTTTTTTTTACCCTTTTATCAACTTTAAAAAAATTACTTTGTCTATAATGTTCATTATTTAAATGTGTCAGTGGAGGTACTTTCAATACAATTCTACACAACTTATTTTGGGCCGTCTGCAATTTATTTTTATTTTATTAGAACTACCACTGTACCAAAAAGATGCAGCATAGTCAAAGTATGGCTGCACTAATGCACTTATAATTTTAAAGTTTGGGTATCTAGGAGCTCTGCCTGTCTTGCTATAAACTTAATTTTAGAACAAATTTTTGAATGGACTATAACCGCCATCTTTTCACCTGTCAAATTACTATCTAAATTACAACCTAAATATTTAACTTTATGTTTTGGAGTAATAATTTGACCTCTGACCTGACACATTTTCTTAGTTTCGCAGCTGAACCAAATAAAATAAATTCAGTTTTACCCAAATGTAAGGATTATTTATTACGGCAAAACTAATTAGAGACTTCCTCAATTTGTTTGCTTATTTCATTCTCAATAAATTGCTTACTCTCATAAGCCACAATTATTGCTGCATCATCCGCATATAATAAAAGCTTATTAGAACAAGCCATTATCAAATCATTGATGTATATTTAAAAAAGCAACAGACCTAAAACACTGCCTTGTGAAACCCCATAAGCGACAGGCGAATAATCTAATACCACTCCATTTAAATCTACAATTTGACATCTGTTTTCAAGAAAAAGTTCTTGTTTTTTATTATTATTTAAGACTTTTTAAGACCCCCCCCCCCCCCCCCAAATTGTTCTAGCCTTTTGCATTTATACAAATTGAGTTTTTTTTCTACGTTTTTCTACGTAATTTAAAGGGTTTTTTTAATTACATGAAATCTAAATTTATGGTTTTTATGGAGTGTTTCAGATTTTGTCAAATTTTCTGGACTTCTTTTAAAGTAGCATGAAATTGCTACAAATGACAATTCTTGTTTTTTATTGAATATTTCTGAATGTTTCCTTATTTTTTCTGGAGTTGTTTTATAATAACCAAAAAAATGTAATTTACAGTTTTTATGGAGTGTTTAAAAAAAATTCTGGACTTCTAGATTTGTGTAAATGGAGGATTTTTTTTGTAAGTTTGTTTTATTTTGTGTTATTTTATATTATTTTAAAATTACCATGAAATCAAAATTGATTTTTTTTATGGAGATAATTTGAATTTTTCAAATTTTTCAAATTCTTTATTTAATTTTATGGACTTCATTTGTGCCATGAAATGAAGTGTTTCAGAGTTTTCTACTTTTATTTTTTATTTTATTTCAGATTTTCTGGACTTCTGAATTTATGCAAATTTGGGGATTTTTAAAAGTTACTTTTGAATTACCATAAAATTATATTTAACAGTTTTAGTTTTTTATGGAGTATTTCAGAATTTAAAAAATATATATTTTTTTCGGTTTATTCATTTAAACTTATATAAATTCATTGAAATTCCACTTTAATGGTTTCGGTGACTCCACATTTACTCGCTTAGCAGACACTTTTATCCAAAGTGAGGGTAAAATAAGCACTTTAAATCATAAGAGTTGCTGTATGTGAAAGCTATGACCAGACTAAATTATTATTTTATTTAATTGTTAATTTGTCAAAACCACATGGTCCCAATTCCCTCTCTTTCCAATCACGTCCCATCTCTGATAGAACATGAAGGCGGGATCAACCCATTAATCACATGAGATTCACCAATAATCCACAACCATCAAGACAGCTCCCTATTGGACCAAAACAAGCTTTACCCTCATTTTTATTTATTTGACAAGCAGTTTCACTTGGATTTACATCACAATATGTAAACAGAGATGATCACAACTTCAGTCTCGTTTAATAACACAAAGATTTTTCCATCTCTGCTTTTCAGGACCCTCTCACTCTTCTGATACGGGAGTGTTTTTTGCGGTAATCATGGCAGCACTGGCGTTCTGGGCCGGATCGCTGTCTTTCATCGGACTGGTCATTTTCCACCTCTTCTTTCTGCCTGTGGTCACGTCACAGACACCATCATCACCCCCAATCACCCCTGACCCGCAGCCTGAAGAGTGCCGGAGAAAAATGCACCCTGTTACCTCCTACACAGGTGGGTGTAAAATACCTCGCTCTGCCCTTTCCATCACTCGCAATTGAAGCCAAAGGTTAAAACGATAAGCTTTTGAATCTTTTTTTTAATCTAGAAAAACTAGATTTGTGAAATCAGAAAACATATAATGTACAGCAGAAGGCCTCCTGTGAAGCTTGAATTTTTTTTTCAAGTGATGTTTAACAGAGCATTTTTCACAGTATTTCCTATTATATTTGTGTTCTGGAGAAATACTTATTTTATATATTATGTTATATATTTATTTATTTTATTATATTATTATTTATTTTATATATTATTCTTTTAGCTTGGCTGAAATAAAAGCAGTTTTTAAATGTTTTTTTAATTATTTTTGAGGTCAATATTATTAGCCTGCGTAAGAAATCTTTCTTTTTCAGATTACATTTTAGATTTTTTTTTCACATGACTTGCCTGATTAAATTATCTTTCCTATTAACCAAGTTACGGTGTTAAAGCTGAACACTTATATATTGCAAAATAATGGATCAAATGTTATGTAATGTCATCATGGCAAAGACAAAAGAATTGAGTTATTAAAAATAAGTATTATTAAATTATATTAAAACTGTTATGTTTAAAAATCTGATGTAATGATCTTAAAATTTTGTTTAGCATCACTGTATTTCATTTAAAAATATAGACCATTTTAATGTGGTCATGTCATTGGCCCATGAACCTTTCCTGCTTGTCATCAAACTATTTCATAACTATAACAAGAGGCAATTAAATCATAACTTAATGTTGAAACAGCTATCATAACATTATTTATCAATATGTGGCTGTTTTTGGATTCTTGGGAACTGTATAAATTAAAAATGTATAACAAGAATTGTTGGGACCATTGTTTTTGTTTACATCCCTTTAAATGGTCTATACTTAAATAAAGAGCAGATTTTTTTTATTTGAAATAAAATGTCCCATTATTAGTAGACTACTTTAAATATATATTTTAATAATGCCAACTTTCCTAGCAGGGACTCAAACCAGCAACCTTCTTGCTGTGAGGCGACAGTGCTAACCACTGAGGCACCATGCCGCCCCAATGTGAGAAATGTTTTTTTTTTAAGTGACTCCACTTCCGTCACTGTAAAAATGCTGGGTTCCACACAATCGAATTGTGTTGGGACAACTTAAAGAGCCTCTATTATAGGTTTTTGAAATTGACCTTCCATGTAGTGTGTAACACAGCTCTTAGTGAAGTGAAATATCCAGCTAAAGCTTAAATCTGAAAGTGGACAGTTTTTAAAACTATTGATTCATCTAAAAAAAAGAGTCGACTCACAGTGGTTTAAATGAATCATCTTGATAACGAGTCTTTAGCCGTTTCGGTGTGACATCGTTACGAAACATAATGGTTGCTCGCGCAGACCCACAGCAGGAAAGACAAACAGATCCTGAAGTCATGAGTCATGAAGACGCTGTGCTTACCTGGATATTATTGGAAGTGTGAGGGAAAGAAGTGCTTCAGCATCTACATGCTTACAATGAACTGTATTCCTCTATTGAACAGTTCATTCCAGAGTATTTATGTGAGAGTATGTATGGTGTGGGAGCGAGTTCAAGCCAAACAGTGAGAACAGCGCCTACTAGAGTCACAGAATAGGATGGTCACATAATTTGATGTAACACGTGCAAAATAAGAACAAATTATTAGGTCAAACAAAGGCACGCTGGACTTCGAGCTGGTGCACAGCACTGGAAAGGAGATAGGATCCTGCAAAGATAGTGATTGTTAGGCAGAGTACAGGTAAGCCCTGAGAACACGCAAGAGGTGCCACAGCAATGGTTGCAAATAGAAATGATCTACAGCTGAGAAGGGAGAAAAGCTGCAAAATGAAAGATAATTAATGAAATCAGACCTGGCCCATGACACATTTCATAAGTGTAAGTAAATAGCTGCTTCCTTGTTTTCTCTAGCTTGTAAAGTATGTATTTAATTGTGTTTAGTTACTTGTAACCGCTTGCACTGTATCAGGTTAACTCTATATTCCCATATCTCGTCTAATGCCACGTTGAAAACGCGACGCGTGCTGCTTTGTTTACTGATTTAAATGAGTTTGTGGTGTTTAACTGCACTGCTTTCGGCACTGAGGTGTCTGAATAACACTGTTGAGAACCGGGTACTGTTTACTGTGGTGTTAGTAAGTTTACTTTGAAGCGTGTTTCGGACGTCTGCTGCGATCGGATCCAATACCAATGTTGGCGACCCGGGGGCTTGATAAACAGCGCTGGGCATTTTACTGTCTCTCGCTGAACGCTGTCGACCAATTGCAACAGGCTGTCACCGGTTCAATCAGCGCAGATTAGCTTCGCGCTAAGGAGGGGTTTGGGAACAAATGAATCGCTGAATGATTCATATGGGAGTCGCTGGGATAATTAGGTAAAAATAAATGCATATTATAAGACCATGAAAGTGTTTTTTGACCTTGCATGTATATCAGCCTGTTGTTGGAGACCCATAATACCGAAATATGACTCTTTTTAATGCATAATAGGGGCCCTTTAAACAAATTAAGGCAACATATTAGTTTTTACAAATTTAAGTGGATTGAACATAAAACAATTAAGTTGTCCCAATGAAATCTCATGAATTTTATTGTTTCAGCTCATTTTAAATAGTTAGTTTAGTGGGCACCAATAGCTAAGTGTTTAAGTGTGCTGACATAAAGCACTCACGAAGCCAGTCCTTTTTTTTCTGCTCCCAATGCTTTCCTGTCTGTTCTTTACACTATCCTATATCAATAAAAGGTGAAAAACCCATTAAATATATATATATATATATAAATTATTAGTTTGAGCAAGCAACAAAAAAATTTTATGAGTGATGTTAAGGTCAAATTTGTTGAAAAAGGTTAAGGTTTTCATCCCAACTTGCTATTGTAAACATGAAATTGATATGCATGTCCTACTTCTGATTGGTCCACTGCTTTTAAACATACATTGATTACAGCGCTGCATATAAAAGTTTAAATTCTTGTAAATTGACCTGACTTTACGTCATCTTTAAAAAAATACAACGTTCATCTTTGAGGTGCTGTAAAAGATTGTCAAGCTTGACAACTGTCGCCTGGTCGCTGGTTCGAGCCCTGGCTGTTCCAGTTGTCATTTCTGTGTGGAGTTTGCATGTTCTCCCTGTGTTGGCGTGGGTTTCCTCAGGGTGCTCCGGTTTCCCCCACAGTCCAAACACATGTGCTATAGGTAAATTGACTGAACAAGTGTCTAAGTGCATGGGTGAATGAGTGTGTATGGGTATTTCCCTGGACTGGGTTGCGGCTGGAAGGGCATCTGATGCGTAAAACATATGCTGGAATAGTTGGCGGTTCATTCTGCTGTGGCAACCCCTTATAAATAAGGGAGTAAGCTGAAGGAAAATAAGTGAATGTGTGAACACCTATGATAAAACAATAATGTAAAAAAACTAAAATCTCACAAACTGATTTTGAACAGTAGCATGGCTTAATTTTGGCTAAAGAAGTTTATGACATTTGATTTAGTCAAATTGTATTCTTTCTTATATGCTCACCAAGTGAACTGACTGGCTATACAGTGGTGTTTTATTGCATGTAAAGCAACCAACCATGCTTCATTTTCTAAAAACCTATGCACTCTTTCTAAATTGTGTAAAACCGGTTAATCAGATTAGGACTGTCTGTTTAGAGAAGTTTAGAGTTTTTAATGACCTGTTGCCAGCCCAGAGCATGTTTTAAGACTAGTTAACTGCCAGCAGTTTTCCCTATCTGTCTGTGTTTAACAGCTTTAACCATGTGCTGCCCAGATGTTAAAGTGTTCTATCAGGAATATATCACACCCTGCACTTTTAATATCACACTTCTTGTTAGCATACAAGGCTTAAAGGGAAGCTATTGTGCAAAACTTAGTAAAGTGTTTAAACACAGTTGCGTGGCAATAGTGTGTGGGTAAAATTAATTAATAATATTTTTTATAATCACTCTTGATAAAAGCAGAAACTCTTTGATTGACATTCTCCTTTTGTACGTGTCATCAGAGAGGGAAAACCCCGCGTATTAATGACCATCTCTCTCTCATTGGCATAAACAGCCCTGAGTGAGAAGCAGCCATCCAACATTAGAGTTTTCACCTGCTGAAGATAATGTCAGCAATTAAGAGGATTATAAATATGGAGTTTTAGGATGCACAAATCAACACCATCAGTGCTGCTAACTTAGCAACTTTGTCTCTATAGCCACTTTCACACAAACAGACCTTTCCGGAAAATTACTAATCTTCCGGAAAGGGATCATGTGTGAAAATACTGGCCCTTTTTGAAAATACAGGTAAATTAGTTCCGGCAATTTTCCGGAAAGAGAAGTTGTAACATTACCGTTAATTTGCCGGAATGCTGCACAGTGTGAACGCAGATGCAAGATTGCCGGAAAGAGCGCATTCACAATTATAACGCGATGACGTGAGATGTCTACTCCAGCCAATCAGAGCACTCAGACACATTCACATTCTCGCTGTTTATGAAAATAAAAGCCTTTGAATATTTTCCCAGACACATTTAGCTGCTAGATGTTAGTCAGATAATGTTTCTATGTTCCTTCTTAATGCAACTGTGGAAAAAAATATCGATACAATGCTTATGATAAACCACTGTTTGCTTACCATCAAGCTCTGTCGCGTGTGCATGTAAAGCAGCAGGTGAGTGCCAGCACACACACATAATATGTACCATCAACAAAAGCCCGACTCCTTCTGTGTTTACAAATACAAGCGCAGCCGTTTAGAGGTCATTTCTGGTCAACTATGTCAGAATTTACCGGTATTTTGGAATAGATGTTTAAATGGTCTTTTCCAGGAAAATTCCGGAATGTTCTTGTCTGTGTAAGCAGCGCTTTTTTAATTTACCGGTAAAGTCGTTCTGGTAATTTTCCAGATATTTATCGGAATCACTATGTGAAAGGGGTTTATATTTAGCGACTTTTCAGTCCCCCTTACGACAAATTTTTAAAAAGTGACTAGCGACAAATCTAACAACTTTTATTGGTGTTACTGGAGATTTTTATAAACTCTCATGTGTCTGTACTGTACCATTCCTACTCTTCTCAATGAACCGTGGGTCTGTCAGCCCCTCCTCAGAGCGCTCATAGGCGGCCCAGTCCTCGTACAACAGTTAGTCTCATACCTGCAGCTTGAGAGCAGATCGATCCTCTGCATACAGACAGCAAATGATTTAGCACCGCGAGCGTGAGGTATTTTCCTTGTAACGTTACAATCAAACCGATCTGCTTCTTCTTTGCTTTAAATTTAACAATTTAATTTGGCCATTTATTCTTTTCTTGTTTACAATCAGAGAGGTGTTAGTGACAGTTTCGGAACTTCTGAGTTCATTATGTCTGGGAGATTACTACAAATTCATTATACTGTACATCTATACTGATATACTGTTTTCAAACAACAATACATTTAATCAAATTGACATGCATATATAAAGCGAAGTGCAAATATAAATACCCCTTTATTAACCATAGGCTGTAAAACAAGCAAAAACTGCTGGACGTGATGACGTCAGTAATATGCAAATTAATGAATGATGTAATCTAGTGACATTTAGGGACTTTTCGAGCAGAGATTAGCTCCTTTTCAACACTGAACACCATATTCTCCAAAGACGCCGCCCTTTTTTGAAAAGAGATTCAGTCTCATTTGAATTTAAAGCAGCAGTCACCAAAACAGCTCAATTTGGGTCAAAGCCTAAAAGGGTCAGTTTCAAAGAGTTATAAAACATTACTAGTGTGGTATTTTGAGCTGAAACTTCACAAACACACTAAAGCAGGAATGGGCAAACTCGGTCCTGGAGGGCCGGTGTCCTGCACAGTTTTGCTCCAGCACTAATCAAACACACCTGAACATGCTAATTAGTGTCTTCAAGATCACTAGAAATCTATAAGCAGGTGTGTTTGATTAGAGTTGGAGCTCAACTGTGCAGGACATCGGCCCTCCAGGACCGAGTTTGTCCACCCCTGCTCTAGAGACATCAGAGACTTATTTTACATAATAGGCCACCTTTAATTGTTGTTCATATATTATATATTGTTTTACAATTCTAGCATATTGTTAGTGTTAATGAACTGCACTAGTAGGCACAGGCTCTATTTGTACACTTAAAAACATTTTAAACAGACTAATAAGTGTTTTCCCATAGAATGAGGTGCAGGAAGATTTTTCTTTTATAAATGGCACAAATTGAGGGTGTGTTCGTCTGTTTTGGGGTGATAACGACTCTGAATTACAGCAAAGCTTGCTTCAGCACTGTTCAGAGAACTTAATAGGCTCCACACACAATGTTTCTTGTCTTCATTCTTGCTGCTCCTGTCTGATTATTTCATCATTAGTGGCTGTTTTCACTTAAAGTGGCTGCTAAAAAGGATTTAGACACTCAAGTCAGACTTTCTAAATCTGCCATAAGCAATTTCATGTGTTCTGCGCTACACTTTCACTCGACTTTTCACCCCACAAATGAAAATAGAGTTGTCATTTAATCAGCATGTTGTTGGTTTAATGCCATATGTGTTACTCAAAAAGAGAAATTAATCATCCACACAATGGGAATAACTGGTGACCAGAGTAATCAATACAGGCTAGTGAAAGACATCCTTTAACAGAAATTGTGCAAGCTCATGAGACTCTTAGTGCAGAAATTAAAGCCGGTCTGAGGAAAAATCTAAATAAATAGAAATTCTACACAAATGCAATAATGTGTATCTGTCTTTCTGACCCTCATCTGTTAACCTGAGCTCTAGTGCAGTCTAGCAAAAGCATGCATAGCTTTTGAGGTATTTTTAAGCATTGTGTTTCATGTATTATTTATCTAGATTTATCAAAACAGTGATCATGTGTGCTTTTTCTGGCCAAGACTGAACTGCAGTTCAGTTTGGAAGTTACAGCAATTGAGTTATTGAAATAAAACCTTGATTTTAGTTTTTGGGTGAACTATCGCTTTAAAGGGCACCAAGGTTACCCCTTTTTCCAGATTTAATATAAGTATTTTGTGTCTCCAGAATGTGTCTGTAAAGTTTCAGCTCAAAACACCCATCAGCTTTTTTATTATACCTTTTAAAAGTTTTTATTTCATAGCTCTGAGCAGCAGGTTGCGGTTTTGTTGTACTGCGCCTTTACGCCCCATTCACACTAGGCTTCAGCGTCAACGCTTGACAGAGAGCGTGTCTGAAGTTAGGGCTGACGCGATCGTCATAGCAGCGTCAGCCAATAAAATTAATCAGCAATCGGCTACTGTCTGAGCTGGTTTATTTGCATACAGCAATCTAATTGGCTGATGCTTCCGTGAGCGCTTAAAAAGCTGAGAAAGTCCCAACTTTTGCAGCAAGCAACGCCACTGAAGCGGCGACAACGGACCCACAATGCAGTTCCGCAATGCCTGACGTCACCAATTCAATGTGAATGGATAGCGTTGAAGCTGACGCCCCGTGTGAATGGGGCGTTAAGGCTAGTCCTTCACGCCCACCGTTTCCATCTGCCTGTCAGCAGGCCTTAATCTCCTCCCTCGGCTGCTTCGGACAGCAGACAGACATAAAGGAAGCTGATCTCATGTGAGACATACTACAGTAAGATCTTTACCAATGAGTATTTGATGCATTTGTTGTGGAGTTGCAACGATGAGTCACACACGATGTCGTTATAAAGTTCACGCACACACAGAGAAACACACACAGCGCAGACACACACACTCAGACAGCGCTCGCGTTTAGTTTGTACTGTTTTTGCACGCAAATGTGACAGGATACAGGTTAATATCCACTGCTTTATGGATATCTGTTATGTTAATGTACAAAATAATCCTGATCTAACGTCCACAAATTAGGATTGAAGCGTCTTCTTTTATAATTGTTCTGACACACGGCTGGGGTTATGAATTAAATCTGAAGTAAATCGCTGTAATTCATTACAAACATGCACTGTTTTAAAAACATTTTAAGCTCTTGATCACATTTGATGATGATTGATGATTCTAGCAAACTAAACAGACCTTTTATTCCCGGTTGATTTGCGCATGTCCTGTCTAGTTGATATGATAATACGCGTGACTATGGAGACATGTTAATACGCAGCTGTCAATCAATTCGGTGGGCGGGAGGACCGCACTCCTACGTCAAGTTGCAGTCGGTCTCAAAACCAATCCAATTGGTCCACCGTTTTTATGTTGTTAAATTGAAAAAAAAGCACTGGGTGTGTTTATATCACCCCAATATGATGATCTATACACTATACCTACACATATGTCTGTCCAATCAGCTTGAAAAGTAGATTTTTCACCATAGGTGCCTTTTAAGTCTGGTTTGAACTGCATTTATTGCTATTTAGAATAGACTAGAATAGGAACAGTTCACCTAGTAAGCAGTGAGTTTACATGAACAACTGCATTTTCATTAACTAACGTAAACTAACACGAACAAATACTATAATAAATGTATCATTCATTGTTTGTTCATGTTTGTAAATGCATTAATTCACATTCACTAATACAACCTTATTATAATGTGTTACCATTACCTGTTTCTTACATTTTGATCATTACATGAATTAAAAAAATATTGCTGATGAAATATAATATTTGTAAGTTAGTTATATAGTAAGATATATCATTATCACAACACTCAACAACAAATGTGCATATATTCCCAGTATTGTGCAGCCCTAATTTAAAGTTTCACCAGAATCTGGCTTTTATTTTTTCACCTTGGGCCTGTGTTTCTGTAGAGTAAGTGTGTGGTGTTGTTCTCTCATATGTGGCTGAAGCTGTGACCGGGCATCTGGTTTCATAAGCATCACACCTCATTAATGGTCAAGTGTGTGTGTGTGTGTGTGTGTGTGTGTGTGTGGTTTGGACATCCAGCCCTCGCTTTCAGCTTTTCTCTTTCTCCCTCACTCCCTGTGTGTTTCTCTTAAACAAAACAGCATTTATTAAGTATCTTCACACTTACAGCTGGAGATCACCTGGTTTACAGTGGCTCTCTCTGCTTATAAGTGCACATTGTTCTTTTTTTTCACAAGGATGCACGCAGTATGTGCATTTAACTTTGCACTGTTTTTACATGGCAAATGTGACAGGATACAGGTTAATATCCACTGCTGTATGGATATCCGTTATGTTAATATACAAAATAAACCTGATTTAACATTCACAAACCGGGATTGAAGCGTCTTCTTTTATAATTGTACTGACACTATGCTGCGATTTTACTGTCTTTATGACAAACATGCACTGTTTTAAAAAGGTTTTAAACTTGTAAAACTAATTCTTGATCACAATTGATGATAATTGACGATCACAGTGAGCTGAACAGATCTTTTAATCCCGGTTGCTTTTCGCACCTCCTGTCTTGTTGATATGATTATACGCGTTACTACGGAGACATGTTAATACGCGGATGTCAATCAATTCGGTGGGCGGGGAAACCGCACTCCTACGTCACGTCAGCCTCAAAATGGGAGGGATTTGGATTCTATTTCAATGTCAGGAAATTTAAAAAAAGAGACTTATTGTGTTTCTATCACTCCAATATGACCGTGGACACACTATACCTACACACAGTTCTGTCCAAACTGCTTACAAAAGATGATTTTCATTATAGGTGCAATTTAAAGAATAATTGGTCGCCATTGACTTCTATTGTATATTATTTCCTACTATAGAAGTCAATGGTGACGTCTCAGGACCAACATTTCTCAGAACGTCTTCTTTTGTTGCTGAAATAAACAAGTGGATGGTGTGTTTTCATATACACTCTCAGAAAAAAGGTATACGGTGGTACAAATAATGTTCCTTAAAGAACAGTTTTGTACCTTTGTAAAAGTTGTCCCTTATATAGTACAGAAAATACCTCTTATGATACTGTTCTGTACCTTTTATGGCACAACTAAAACAAAGGTACACACTTGTTCTCATAAAAAAAGGTACATAAGTGTTGGACAACTCAGTCTTTATTACAATATATTTAAAAATAAATATTACTGGAAAGGCAAAGTGATTTATGAATAATTTCCATAATAAAACATGGATCATCATGTAAAAGCATATTTAAAGAAACTCATAAACATTAATTATTAAGTTCTTTAATACAAAACTACACTCTCAGAAATAAAGGTACGCAAGCTGTCACTGGGGTGGTACCTTTTCAAAAGGTACACATTTGCACTTGAAGGGTCCATATTGGTACCTCAAAAGTATATATTAGTACCTAAAAATTTTAAGAGGAACACTTTTATATTTTTAAGATACTAACATGTACCCTTGATGTGGACCCTTTAGGTACAAATTTGTACCTTTTGAAAAGGTACCACCCCAGTGACAGCTCGCGTACCTTTATTTCTGAGAGTGTAGTGGTAACACAAAACTATAGGTGTTGTAAACTAAACATTTAAGGCATTTTTAAAAACATTGTTTAATAAATGTAATTGAAGTTTTATATTTATTGAAAATAAATTGAGGCATTTTGGATATAGAAAAATGCCTTTAAATAGTTCTTGAAGGAACACATTTAACACTTTTAAGATGCAAAGTGCCTTGTCACTGTAGCAGTACCTTCATGGATCAGATTTGTACCTTTGATGAAGGTACAATGTTGTATCTGCAGGTTTTAAAAACCAAAGGGACATTTTGGTTTCCCATGGTACATATCATGTCCTTAAAGCTACAAACTGCAATGGTACAAATTTGTTTCTTTGTCTTAAGGTACAATTCTGTTCCACAAAAAGGTACTGCCCCAGTGACAAGGTACATTGTACCAATTTTTCTGAGAGTGTAGGATGTAAACCAGTGGTCCTCAACTGCACAAGACATCATTAATTATTTCCGTTTTATTTATCATCTGAGTCTGAACAATCTTTTATTTTGAAAAATGACCGTATTCTCTCGGTTACATTTTACATTAACTCACATGCAGCAAAATGAGTAGGAAACAGTCGTCTTTGGAAAGTTTCTTTGCTAAGGGGAAAAGGCTCAATGAAGAAGCCGTGAACTGTCAAGGAATGAATCCGCAACCCATTTGTCAACAAATCAGGTGAATCCACCATGGCTGTGCAAACAGATCAACTGATCGAGTTCGCAAATGAAGGCAGCCTTTTAGGAGCTGTTCGCATATAGTGTCTTTTCTAGAATTCACACAAGTTCGTTGTTTTCAATGGAGGTGCGCAGCTTGCGAGCACAAGCGGCGTGACGTGCTCGCTCTTTCCAGACCAGACGCACCCAGTTGAATGAATCCGCGAGTCATGTGACAAGAACCGACTGATCAGCTTCAGCTCGTATGGAATATACACATTTCGGTAGACTAATTATCTCAGACAAACACAGAACACCCAAACACTGCAGTGCTTTGTCATTTTTCCATAAATAGTCTTGTCTTGTCAGCTTGTCTTCCTCTGAGAAAACAGTTGATGGTCGCCTAGGTCGCCCAAGTCCGTGGTAAAATTGTGAAGCATCGAACGATTCGCATTGATACAAGGGTTGACTGATGTAAACTATATTATTAAATTGAATAACTGAAACACTGTAAGGACAAATTTTTACAGAAACAACCCATAAAAGTCACCTCTACAGTAGCTGACTTGGTTTACTACATTTTTATTATTTTGTCATTGAATGTGTGCAAAGACGAATCACACAGAAGCGTGACGAGTGTCTCACAATGCTGATAGAGTCAGCTTCTCAGTGTGTGGGATTAAATCTGCTCTTGTCCTCCAACATCTGTCTAAACAGCAGCTCAAACGTTCTGCTTCACATGTCAACAGTCTCACACCTTTGGCTGTTTTCTGCTGCAGCTTTGAGTCCGTGGCTCTTCTCGTTCTCTGTGCCTGGAGTGAACGACTACTCACCGCTCACACTCGACCTCAGCAGGAGCCAGCT
>CAIGQZ010000461.1:13513560-13523588 GCA_903798205.1 Danio tinwini | reverse complement strand
TTTGTTTTGTTTTGTTTTGATTAGTTTCGTTTTGTTTCAATTAGTTTCGTTTGGTTTGGCTTTGTTTAGTTTCATTTAGTTTTGTTTCGATTAGTTTATTTTTGTTTAGTTTCATAATTTTGAAAAAAAAATTGTGTTTTGTTTTGTTTAGTTTTGTTTCAATTAGCTTTATTTAATTTATTTTAGTTTTGTTTAGTTTCATTTAGTTTAGTTTAGTTTTGTTTTGTTTCAATTAGTTTAGTTTTCGTTTTGTTTTGATTAGTTTTGTTTTTGTTTTGTTTCTTTAAATTTATATATTTTTGTTTTTTAGTTTAGTTTAGATTAGTTTTGTTTTGTTTCATTTACTTTAGTTTTCGTTTTGTTCTGATTAGTTTTGTTTTTGTTTTGTTTCCTTAAATTTGTAGTTTTTTTGTTTTTTGTTTAGTTTAAGTTAGTTTCATTTAGTTTTGTTTTGATTAGTTTAGTCTTGTTTTGTTTCATTTAGTTTAGTTTGATTAAATTTTATATAGTGTTTTTTGTGTTTTGTTTTGTTTTTATTAGTTTAGCTTCATTTAGCTTAGTTTCAATTAGTTTCGATTTGTTTAGTTTAGTTTTGTTTCAATAAGTTTAGTTTAGTTTTGTTCATGTTAATTAATGATGAAAACTGTTATGCTGCTTCATTTTTTTCAGGATTCTTTAAAAAATATTGGTCACACTTTACAATAACGTTTCATTAGTTAATGTTACCTAATGTATTTTATTAACATGAGCTAATAATGATCAATACTAGAACAGAATTCACTAGTCATAGTTCAGCATTTACTATTTGCTTTTTTTAAGATACAAATTCCTACTTAACATTAGGGAGTAAATATGAACTAACATTAACAAATGCTCTAATAAATGTATTACTCATTGTTTGTTTGTGTTAGTAAATACATTAACTAACTTTAGCTAATAGAATCTTATTGTAAAGTGTTACCAATATATTTGAAACAGAAACCTTTTGCAGCATTATACATTTCTGTATTGTCACTTTAGATCAGTTTAATGAATCCATGCTGAATAAAAGTATTGAGTTCATGCAATAACAACATAAAAATCTCGCTGACCCCAGACATTTGTGTGGCCTTTCTAATCCCAGTGTGTGATAGTGAGAGTTTAATGATGTACTGAAGATCTGGTCGTGGTTATCTGTGTCATAAAACTTCCCCCGGCACAGACGTTAATCTGTGAAGAGCTGTTTTATCTCTTCTCACACTATTCAGACTCTGCTGAGATCCTCACCATGCCTTCAGATACAATATCATGCTTTATTATTTGTTTAGCGTGTATGTGTATGTAGTGGGTTTGTGTGTATTTGTATGTGTGTGTGTGTGTGTGTGTGTGTGTGTGTGTGTGTGTGTGTGTGTGTGTGTGTGTGTGTGTGTGAGAGAGAGAGAAACCGCTCTACATCATCATTTTTGAGTCAATGACAGCATAGATAAACATGACAAACCATCTTGTGAAAGGAGAGGGAGGGATGAGGGACAAAGAAAAGGAAGAACGTGTAAAAGCAAGTGCAACAACACATTCAAGGGTTTTGCTTTCAGATAAGAGAGCCAATGCGATTAGGAAAAACCATCCACTGTTTTCTAATTAAATGTCACACATTTGCTCTGCCGCATCACAGAGTCACATGCAGAGAAACTTTCCGTCTTCAATCTCTTTGTCTTCTATTGTTGTGTTTCGATGGAATTGCTCTTCAGTGTTTGGACTCTCAGTAGTAATTATTAAACCACACTGAACTGAGCTGAACTGAACTGAACTTAAAGACTAAAAAACTGAACTGACACTGTTACAATTAACTATAATCTTCTATGTGAAGCTGCTTTGATACAACCTACATTGTAAAAGCGCTAAACAAATAAAGGTGAATTGAATTGAATTATATATTGAATTTTATTGAGAAACTGAACGAATGGAGGAGCTGTCCATTAAATATCTGTCATAGTTTTAAAGGGGCAGTTCACACAACAATTTACTAAGTGTTTTCAAACCTGTTTGAGTTTCTTGTTTCAGCTGAACAGTTTAGTTTTGTTTACTTTAGTTTCATTTAGTTTTGTTTTGATTACTTTAGTTTTGTTTTGTTTTGATTAGTTTCATTTTGTTCAGTTTAGTTTAGTTCCGATTATTTTCGTTTTGTTTCTATTGGTTTCGCTTTGTTCAGATTTGTTTAGTTTAGTTTTGTTCAGATTAGTTTAGCTTTTTGTTCCAATTAGTTTTGTTTTGTTCCGATTGGTTTAGTTTGTTTCGATTAGTTTAATTTAGTTTCAGTTAGTTTTGCCCCAACTAGTTTAGTTTTGTTTCAATTTGTTTCATTTTGTCTTAATTTGTTTTGTTTTGTTTTGATCCGTTTCGATTTGTCCCGATTATTTTAGTTTTGTTTTGATTGGTTTAATTTAGTTTCTATTGGTTTCGTTTTGTTTCGATTTGCTTCAATTTGTCCCGATTAGTTTTGTTTTGTTTCCATTAGTTTTGTTTTGTTTTAATTAGTTTTGTTTTGTTTTGATTACTTTAGTTTTGTCCCGATTAGTTTTGTTTTGTTTCCATTAGTTTCATTTAGTTTCAATTTGTTTAGTGTTATTTTAATTAGTTTTGTTTTGTTTCCATTGGTTTTGTTTTGTTCTGATTAGTTTCATTTTATTTCCATTAGTTTAGTTTTGCCCCGATTAATTTTGTTTTGTTTCCATTAGTTTCATTTGGTTTCGATTAGTTTCAGTTAGTTTCCATTAGTTTGTTTTGTTCTGATTAGTTTAGTTTTGTTTTGATTAGTTTTGTTTTGTTTTGATTAGTTTTGTTTTGTTTTGTTTCAATTAGTTTTATTTTGTTTCAATTAGTTTCACTTAGTTTTGAATAGTTTTGTTTTGTTCTGATTAGTTTTGGTTTGTTTTGATGTTAAATTAAATAATTAAAATAAAAAAATAGTTTTTGTTAAATGTCACACATTTGCTCTGTGCATCACATACAGAGAAACTTTCAGTGTTCAATCTCTTTGTCTTCTATTGTTGTGTTTCAAATTTTATTCAGAAACTGAACAAATGGAGGAGCTGTCCATTGAATATCTTTCATAGTTTTAAAGGGGTAGTTCACACAACAATTTACATTTACTATTTACTCTCCCTCAAGTGTTTCCAAACCCGTTTTTATTTATTGTTTTAGCTGAACACAAAATAAATTCTTTTGAAAAATGTTAGAAACCTGTAACCATTGACCTGGTCACAAATAGTATGAAAGGGGTTACAGGTTGGGTGGCACGGTGGCTCAATGGTTAGCACCGTCGCTGGTTGGAGTCCCAACTGGACCAGTTGGCGTTTCTGTGTGGAGTTTGCGTGTTCTCCCCATGTTGGCGTTGGGTGCTCCGGTTTCCCCTACAGTCCAAAGCCATGCACTACAGTGGTCTCTCATTAAAACGTGGTTCACCTTGCAGTTTTGTAGATTTTTTTCATGTAATTTCACATGCTTTTTTTCTACAGCACATTGTGTTCTGCGTCCTGATTGGCTGTAGACCATTGTCAATCAATCTCCTCCGTGCCGTGTCTCCTACTGTACAGAATGCGTTCAGCTTGCCAAATTTACATAAATCTTCAATCGCTAGCAGTGTAACTCAGAAGTAGTGTATGTTTGCAAGTTTTCTTCCCACAATGACGAAACATTCTGCACCTTCAAAGGCACCTGCGCTAGCACCCAAAAGGCAGAGGAAGCGATTACGAAATAAATAAATGAAGATCAAATGGTTTTGATGTTTGGTTTTTTAATACTGGACTTATTTTTCCACGAAGGTTTGAATTTTGAGTGTTTAAACAAGAAAGAAAAGAGTGAAAATATTAATACCTGCCTGAGAAAAGTGTATAAAGTGTGTAGCGAGGCGTTTAACAGCCTTAAAGCATCTATAATAATTATAAAAAATAAAGCTGACTACTTCACGGATTTCGCCTATAGTGGTGTTTTTTTGTAACGTAACTCCCGCAATTAATGAAGGACCATTGTATAGGTAAATTAAATAAACAAAATTTTCAGTAGTGTATGAGTGTGTGTGAATGAGTGTGTATGGGTTTCCCAATACTGGGTTTGCGGCTGGAAGGGCATCCTCTGCGTAAAACATATGCTGGAATAGTTGGCGATTCATTCCGCTGTGGCGACCTCTGAAATAGAGACTAAGCCTAAGGAAAATGAATGAATAGTTACAGGTTTCCAACATTTTTCAAACTATCTTCTTTTATGTTCAACAGAAAAAGGAAACTCAATCAGGTTTGTGACAAATCTAACAAACTCTCTGACAAAAGGTTTTCCAATTCAGCTTCTTTAAAAGTAAACCAAACTCAGTACCAAGAAAGTAGTTTTTATACCTCTTTAATGGAATATTAAATATAAAAAAAATTAACTTTAAGATAAAGCAAATTATCTAGTCATGACTTTTTGATTACATCATTTTTACAGTGTAATAGGGAAAGTGGAACTTGTAAGATCAATGTATTTCAAGTACATCTATGCAAACCTGTGCTGGGAGCGCCTCTACTAAACATGTTTTCTTTGAGTCAGATGATGTTTGACGAGCTGCTGTGCTGTTTTAAGCACACTCTTCATGCTAATGTAGCTCTCTAACATTGTTAATATGCCAAGACCTCTTCTGTCTGGCCTTTAAAAGTTCCTCATGCAGTCCATCTGAACCAGCAAAGTGGCGTCTCTCCTGAGAGTTTTACAGTATATGCACAGGAACATTGTTGATGAGTTGTTTCTGTAAGATCTCTGTTAATGTTCTTGGTCTGCAGAAACCTTCAGACACATCCATCCAGCATGTTTGATCAGTCAAAGATTTACAAACATTTTTTTTGTCAGCCGAACTTGTTTGGTGTAAAATATTTATTGATGTACACCTGTGGCTTTTCAATAATTTAACAGCACATCTGCATGTTCACGCTAGGGTTATTTTCAAGTCAGCATAATGTGGAGGCTGTGTTAATCCTTTCTTCTCTATTGTGACATGTAACGCCGTGAAACAGCTCTACAATGGTGAAAAATGTAAGACGGGACTTGTGGTAAGATGGTTGTTGTTGTTGGTATATATGAAGTAGTTATTACATGCTTATAATAAAATACATTCATTTATTCATTTTCTTTTCGGCTTAGTCCTTTTATTTATCTGGGGTCGCCACAGCAGAATGAACCGCCAACTTATCCAGCACATGTTTTTTAAGGTTGCCAGCCTGTGTATGGAATCTGTGTTGATATATTTGAGTGTGTGTGTGTGTGTGTGTGTGTGTGTGTGTGTGTTAATTAACATTAACTAAACACTAATCAGTGCATCACACAGGTTTGAAATATACTTGCGGTGGTAGCCAGATTGAAACGCACTATTTACCCACAGCACATAAATAGTTAACTATATGCGACAAACATAACATAATTGAATTTTTAACAATAATTTTATTTATTATGACACTGTTATACACTGAAAAAACTTACATTTATGCTATTCAGGAGCCATGTGCACCCACTGACAGGTAAAATCTGCTTCTCTCTTTCAAGTTTAATGCAAACTTGAATGCCAAAGCATTTGAGATATGTAGAAAATATGTAATATATTGACGTCATAAAATTAATAAATATACAGCAAATCAGAAATAAAGACAATATCTCAAAAAATTATCATAATTACAAGATTAAAACGTTTAGATTATTTAAATAAGGCTGTTACGTGTCCTAATTTAAATATGACTCGTGAACCAAAGACAACGTAACATAAATAAACAACGGCCAAAGTGCTCCAGCTAGATTATTTATTAACATAACATAACCAGCAAAATGACAAGAGATGGGGAGCCCAACAACATAATACACAACAACCAAACAAACCTAAAGCAAGTTGGAGCTCCCCACTCCAAACAAATATCAAAAGGAAAGCATAAAGGAAAACACAACAATAAAGCCGTCAAAAACTGTGTTGGCGTAGAGGAATGAGGGATCGCGAGAAGTCCGCTTCCATCTGTTAAAGGCCTGACGCCACCAAATCAACCAATAGAAAACTGAAAACGAAAAAAAAAGACAAACAAGATCAATTGAAAGTAATAATTAAGGGCAGGAGTGAACGCCACTCGCTACAAAGACAAATGCGTTGATAACCATTACTTATGGTGTACATGTATTTTGCAGACAGTCATTTTAGCCAGTCATTTTCAATTATGTAATGTTTCTCTCGCTCTTTCAACTGTACATGTGCTGTGAGCTGCGAAGCCAAGCAAAAGTAGGCTTTAATAAAAAGGTAATGCAAAAACGCATAACGACGGCTTTAGATAGCGAAAGCAAAAACCGAATCTTGGACATTTTAGGAGTTTTAGCAACCCTGGCTGTACAGTTTTTAAGTTCCAAAAAGGTGCCGGTCTCTGTGGGGCTGCAGAGCATGTGAGACTGTCTGTGGGAGTGTTAACAGTTCCACAGACAGAAGATTTTCCACTACTTAATCGATCGCGGATGTTTGTTTATATATTTTGACACAAAAAAAGTGTAAAAGGATGATAATAATAGTAATAAAAAAAGTTTCACTAATTATACTTGGGCGGCTGTTAATATATCTGCACAGCAAATTCATCAGTGTTAAATTCTCGATGTTAAAGCATTTTAGAGTAAAGTGTTGACATTGTAGAGTTAGATTCTGATTAATTAACACAATCAGAGTTTGAAGCTCATTTGATCCTGTGTAAAATCAAGGAGTTACAGGTAACCAACACTTGGTGGTGTTATTTCCAACATCCGAGAATTCATTTGACCAAATATCTTAATACAACATAAAAGTCATGCCATTTTAAAAATCGTTTAAAGTCTTAAAATGTGTTATTTTGTAAAAAGTGTAAATTTGTAGTGCTGGCTGTCAAGTTATAAAAATTATTAATAGCATGATTGAAATTGTGATATTTTTTTTCATCAATCTAGAATTGTCTTATGTAAGTTATTTGAACTATCAGTTATGAGTATTATAATGTTTACTAGGTAAACTAGAGTCAAATTCTTGAATTCTAGAGTCAGGGAACAATCAACTCCCAGTAGTGTATAGACCAGAGTTATTTTTAACTCGATACAGTGTAAATTAGGGGTGACCAAACTTTTTACTATAAAAGGGTCTAAAAGCAAGCATGATTGAGGGCTGTGGGTCAAATATATATACACCAAACTGTATTTATTAAATTTGCCATGCGTAATTTCCAGCCTGATTTTACCAGGAAACTTAATTTTACATTTTGTCAGATAAACCCAGCCGTCATTGGTTGATGAGCAAATCGTACTAGATTGTACAAATTAGATCGTACAAATTCATACGAATTAGCCACTAAATCAAAAAGTTACAAATTGTCATGAGATTGTGTTGGTAATTTTCAATTTTATTGGGTAATATTTAAAAATAGCTAGAAAATGTTGCTTTAAATCCTATTAACTAATGCAATATCTTGTGAAACATTTAATAGTGAACTTAATAAAGTAAAAACATCAACAATCCCATTTATAACACAATGTAGTTCAATGCGGAATAGTCAAACTGCTCCTGTCTTTACCTTGATTTGCTCACAGATATCTTCTGCATTGTCTTCTATCTGACAGTATTTACATTTTAAAAGTCTGATTCATTTACAACATTTAATTGAATCATTTAATTTCAGTCTGCTTTTTTTGTAGCTCAGCATTAAAACAAAAGCTTATGCTAAATCTCTGTCAAAGGCATTCGCCCCAACCACCTCCCCTTCCCATATATAGACTTTACTTGGGTAAAGTCTATATATGGGAAGCACTGCTAATTAACTAACATTAACTAATGAAAACTTATCATTTTCCTTTGGCTTAGTCTCTTTGTTCATCAGGGGTCACCACAGCGGAATGAACCGCCAAATATTCTAGCATATGATTTATACAGCGGATGCACTGCTAGCTGCAACCCAGTGAAACATGCTTACACACTTATTCACACACACACTCATACACTACGGCCAATTTAGTTTATTCAGTTCACTTATAGCGCATGTGTTTGGACATGTGTTGGGGGAAACCGAAGCACCAGGAGGAAACCCATGCCAACATGTGGAGAACATGCAAACTCCACACAGAAATGCCAACTGACCCAGCGACTTTCTTGCTGTGAGGTGACAATGCTAACCACTGAGCCACCGTGTCACCCAACAGCCTTATAATATACAGTATATAATAATAATATATAAATATAAACAGCTTTAATAGAATCTCAATGATACTTCAATAATACTGGTTACCTTTTCAATGTCATGTCTCTGTTGCAGGTATTTAAAATATATATTTTTTATTTATTCATTTAGCTTTTTTATTTGGTTTTTATTTGAAAATCTACATTTATCATTTAAATATTAAACCTAAAACCACAGTCTGATAAACCTAACGTTAAAGGTTGCTTATGGATTTTAGGATTTTATGTTTGTCTCATTCATCATAATGTCTTACTGTGATGTTAATTGTGTGTTCATTGCAGGCCACAGAATGGGGTGTAGACGAAACCACTAGGAGATCCTGCCAGAGCAAAGGCAAGACCGAGGTGAGCACTGAACACTGGGACACACAGTGTTTCCCTTATCATTTGGTTTATATAGAGTCCACATATGTCTTTATGGGATTATTGTTAATGATTTTTGACTGAGTCGTGTTTTACTAGAATGCCCTGCTTTAAATAATAGTAGGCAGTGCTCCTATTCATGGGTATCTTCAATAAAATTTTTCCTGGAAAAAAAGTATTTTTATAGGAGACCAAATAACTGTTATTATGTTGGTATTGTATTTATTTTTATTAAATATGTATATACAGTTGAAGAAAAGATGTTTAGTGTGAATTTGTCACGATCGGGTTAGGGGAAAAAGGAGCGAGGACCCAAGTGCAGAGAAGTGTAATTTATTATAAATAAAAATAAAACAAAATGGCAAAGCAAACCACCCCGAGGGGGAAAAACACTAAATCAAACAAATAACACACAAACCAAAACAAACTGGACTGGGCTGGCTGGCAGGGATCAGGACTGGACCACATCAGGACGGAGACGACAAGCAAAGCTGAGACATGGAGAGAAACAAAGTGTAACGAAGACGAACTGGCACAGGACAGCAGACATGAGGAGATTATAAGCAGTAGTAAATCAACACACAAACAGGTGAACCAAATGAACTAATAATGAGTTAACAAAAAGGGTGGGGCTAGACAATAGACTGCAGAGCACATGACAGACACATGCGGTGCATGTAAATATACGCCATGTGCTAAACACAACACCAACAGAAGACTGAACGCGAAACATGAGCACACAATGAATGAAGACACTCACCGTGTACTCACACACGAAGCGTGCATGCTTCATCCCAGCGCCGACCGAAACCGAACCCAACTAGACAGAGACGCTTGGACTGAAACACCACGCTGCAAACAGACAAACAGAAACACCCGGACAAGAGCGCACAATCGTAAACACGCCCAAACCCTACGCGCCCGCAATGTGCGGAAACGCGCAGGGTCCAAGCGCGCACACGATTGGCGCTCATACAGAGACACGCACAATGACAAAACATGACAGGAGTAGTGTCACGACTCCGCCACCAAAACAAGAATTAACAAGACCAGATTGGCGGAATCATGACAGAATTTGTTTGCTGTGTTGTGAATTTGTGAAGTATTTGTACTGTGTGACTGAGAGAAGTTTTTTTATAATTAATAGTTTTAATAATTTCTTTTTTCTTGATGCCATGATGACAGTACATAATATTTCACTATTATTTTGAAAGATACTAGTATTCAACTTAAAGTGACACTGCATGGTTGTGTACCACTAACTAAAATTATATTAACACTATAAATATTGTAAATATTCATTACCTTTGAGTTTGCCATGAATATATGCAAATAACAAAAACAAATGATAGACAGACAGACAGACCGACCGACCAATGGATAGACAGATAGACAGATAGATAGATAGATAGATAGATAGATAGATAGATAGATAGATAGA
>CAIGQZ010000461.1:13500406-13511642 GCA_903798205.1 Danio tinwini | reverse complement strand
ACACACACACACACACACACACACACACACACACACACACACACACACACTACGGCCAATTTACAAATAACATTGTAACATTGTACAAAAACAAATAACATTGTTAATCTTAAGGCTCGTACACACTGAGATGCTTTTCGTTTGCGTTTATCGTCAGCGTTTTCCAAGACGTTTTTCCGGATTCAAACCCAATCGATTTTCACAGGCGTCGAGCAGAAGAGTATGCAAAATCACTCCTTGACGTTAGATGGCGCTACACAACTTTAAGCTCCTGACACCCACTTGTAACAGAGAAAGAAGACAAAGTTGACACGCTTGTTGTTATGGATGGTTCAAGTAGCAGCTCCAGCTCTAACGAAAAATGATTATTGTTCACCAGTGCGTTCATCACGCATCTTCAATGTGCGCTCGCATTGACAGTGTTGCGCTTGAGCAACTTCAGCAGCTCCGTGCACGTGAACAAAAGTGTCAATCTGATTGGTGGAGAAGGTTTTAAGCATGAGGTGTTTTTTTTTAAATGACGCTTTTGCGCCTGGCGTTTTGCGCGTTGGTGTGCACGATCACATTGACTCCCTTTATTTAGTCACTTGGTGTTAAACCTTGACAGAAAACGCGAGCAAAAAACATCTCTGTGTGCACGGGCCTTAATTCAGCTCTAGTGCATGTGTTTGGACTGTGGGGGAAACCGGAGTGCTTGGAGGAAACCCATGCCAATACGGGGAAAACATGCAAACTCCACACAGAAATGCCAACTGACCCAGCTGGGGCTCGAACCAGCAACCTTCTTGCTCTGAGGCAACAGTGCTGACCACTGAGCCACAAAGCCACAAAGTTATTTTGAACGCCAACACGAGGAGAACATGCAAGTTCCACACAGAAATGCCAACTGACCCCATGTTTCTCAGTCCTTTGTCTATGAAACTGATTTCATCCTCTATTTTCTCCGTGCAGATCCTCACTTCATCTCGGCGTATGAGGTGAGCCGTTTCACATACGTGTTTCTGCGAGAGAACGCAGTGGAGCAGGATTGTGGGAAGACGGTTTTCTCTCGTGTGGCTCGCGTGTGTCAAAACGATATTGGCGGTCGGTTTCTCCTGGAAGACACATGGACCACCTTTATGAAGGCCCGGCTGAACTGCTCCAGATCTGGAGACGTTCCCTTTTACTACCATGAGCTGCAGAGCACTTTCTACCTGCCCGAACAAGACCTCATCTATGGGGTCTTCACCACCAATGTGTGAGTGCATCAACAAATCAGATGGAGTCACGTCAGTCAACCACATGCTTTATGTTAAAGGAACACTTTAGGTTTTTTTTGGGAATAGACTCAGTCCCCCAAAATCCAGAATTAGCTCAGCTTGGATAGATCATTGAATTACATTAGACTATTAGCATCTCACTCAAAAAATGTCCAAAGATTTTGATAATTTTCCTATTTAAAGCTTGACACTTCTGTAGTTAAATTGTGTACTAAGACTGACAGAAAATGAAAAGTTGCTGTTTTCTAGGCTGATATGGATAGAAACTATACTCTCATTCTGGCATAACAATCAAGAAACAGAAGGAGCAATGATATTACACATAAGAATGAGAGTATAGTTCTTAGTTAAATCAAAACTATCAAAATCGAAATCTTTTGTAACATTATAAACATCTTTATACTGTCACTTTTGATCAATTTATTGCATAATTAATAAATTAATCATTATTATTATTATTATTAATTCCTACACACAGCAGACTTTAAAATGGTAGTGTTAACCTTTTCAAAATTCAGCTTTAGCGTCACATTAATAATTTGCATTTCAGTAAAGTCAGCGTGAACTTGAAGTTACTGAGACTTTTATTTCAGTATGTTGATGTACTGGACTTTCAACAGAAGTTTAATATTGAGTAGGGGACTGGCTTTCTTTTGGACATCATTCTGTCAATGCAAACTAAAGAGTAATAGGGGCATAGTTAAGAATATTGTGGCTGAAGTCGTTAAACTGACATAAACAGAGAAGAACCGCGCCTCTTAACGCAGAAACAAATTATCAACATTAGATTAAAGTAATTTTTTTTTCTCAGTGCATTAACTTGCATGAATTAATTGTTCACCTAATTAATAACAATATGCGCTATCAAAACAAACATTGTAAATTCTGATTTCACAGAGACATTAAAATAAAAAAATTTGAAGATATTTCACAATATTGTCATTTTACTGTGTCTTTGGTCACATGAATTCATTCAGTTTTGGTGATCATCAGATACTTTCAGAAACATTAAAATGATTTTGATCAATTTAATGCATTGATTTATTCATTCATTTTCTTTTCGGCTAATATTTATATAAAAGCAATATTCATTCATTCATTTTCTTTTTCGCCTTAGTCCCTTTGTTAATCTAGGGTCGCCACAGTGAAATGAACCGCCAACTTATCCAGCTTGTTTTACGCAGCGGATGCAACAGGGAGGGAACACAGGGAGATTATGCAAAGTAAACTCCTCACAGAAACGCCAACTGACCCAGCCGAGGCTCGAACCAGCAACCTTATTGCTGTGAGGCGAACGTGCTAGCCACTGTGCCATCGTGCTGCCCCAATTGAATGCATTGTTAATTAATTAATTATTCATTATTCCTAAATAATTAGTCATAAATCCTACACACACCAGACTTTTAAATGTGTTCAAAATTCAAAAGTGTTTTAAAATTCAGCTTTGGCATCACGTTAATAATTTACATTTCAATAAAGTCTGCGTGAACCGGAAGTTGCTGAGACTTTCATTTCAGTATGTTGACGTAACTCCAACCAAAATGGAATATTGAGTAGGGGGCGGGGCTTTCTAATTAGTGCATCATTCCTGCATAATGAACTAACAGTAAAAGGGGCGTGGTCAAACTGCAAACTGACATCATCAAACTGAGAAAATTAAAGATATTTAACAATATTGTCATTTTACTGTATGTTTGGTCACATGAATTCAGTTTTGGGGATCATCAGATACTTTCAAAAACATTTAAATGTCTTGCAGACCCCAAACTTATAAACAATCATCCTCCTTTACTTCTCTCGGTTCTTTTTTTTCACAGGAACAGTATTGCTGCGTCAGCCGTGTGTGCGTTTAACCTCAGCGCCATCACTCAGGCCTTTAACGGGCCTTTCCGCTATCAGGAGAACCCTCGCACCAGCTGGCTGTCCACTCCAAACCCCATCCCAAACTTCCAGGTGAGCTAATTGAACTCCATTTTAAAGCATTTACTCCGAAGCAAGTTTTATTGAAGACTAAATAAAGTCGGTATAACCCAAAAGCTGTGACAGATTTTTGTTTACGTAATGTGATGTAGAGAAGTGGAATATTTAATGAGAAAACAGTGGGCGTGGCTTTTTTTCAACTGCGAGCTGATTGGATGTAGTAAAGTAAGCATTTCATTCAGAAAGATCTGGAAAAGGGTTTCTGGAGTGTAACTACAACCTAACAGACTCCTCCTCCTCACCATTTCTGTTTGTTGTCAAAACTGACAGCTGAAGGGGCATGGTTAAAGATGTTAGCCACGCCCAATATCTCAGACAGGCCTAATCTGAGTATTTAGATTGAATGCACAGATGAATTGTTCACCACAAAACTAGCATTGTGAGCTAACAACATCAATAATTAATTTTGAGTTCATTTGTACTTTGATGTCCTGTATCTCTGCCCTTCTCTCTGCCAGTGTGGGACGGTGAATGATTCGGGTCCGGGTGCTAATCTGACAGAGCGCAGTCTTCAAGACGCCCAGCGGCTCTTTCTGATGAGCGATGTGGTTCAGCCCATCTCCACAGACCCGCTGGTCATGCAGGACAACATCCGCTTCTCCAAACTGGCGGTGGACATCGTTCAGGGCAGAGATACGCTTTACCACGTCATGTACATCGGCACAGGTCAGAGAGGAGGGGAAAAATGGCATAAAGGGATGGTTCACCCACAAATTTAAATTAATTTACTCATTCTTCACTTGTTTAAAGGCTATCTGAGTTTTTCCTCCTGTTGAACACAAAAGAAGATATTTTGAAGAATGCTGCCGCTGGCACTCATTTTCTTCTGCAGTCATTTTTTTTTTCAAAATATCTTCTTTTGTGTTCAACATAAAAAATTTTACTCATAAAGCTTCAAAACCCTATGAGGGAGAGTAAATTTAAGACATGTTCACACCAAGACTAATAACTATAAATATAACAATAACTACAGTGGGTACGGAAAGTACTCAGACCCCTTTAAATTTTCACTCTTTGTTATATTGCAGCCGATTGCTAAAATCATTTAAGTTCTTTGTTTTTCTTCATTAATGTCCACACAGCACCCAACATTGACAGAAAAACACAGTATTGATGACATTATTGCAGATTTAGTAAAAAGAAAAACTGAAATATCACATGAGTATTCAGACCCTTTGCTCAGTATTTAGTAGAAGCACCCTTTTGATCTAATAGAGCCATGAGTCTTTTTTGGGAAGGATGCAACAAGTTTTTCACACCTGGATTTGGGGATCCTCTCCAGTTCTGTCAGGATTGAATACTTTCCGTACCTATTGTACATTTGTGGCCACGTTAGAGAATGATGATGAGGATTTGTTTTAAGTTTTATCGTTAATTACAATATATTATATGATCGGCTGATGCTTTAAGTTTTGCAAAGACACCAAGGAAAAAACAGACTGTTATGAAAGCACAAGAGAAGCAAAATAAGTACTGTCATCATGGCAAAGACATTAGTTCGTAGAAATTAGTTGTTAAAACTTATGTTTAAAATAAAAATCTTGACATTAAACAGCACTTGGGAAATATGTTGACCCTTGTGTATGTAATCATTTAATATGCAATTTAAAATGTAATAATTTTGACTCCAACTGTGTATAAAGTTATATATGTAAATAGGTTTTATACTACAGTTTGCTAGACTGTCTATCATGTATTTCTTACCATTCATTCTGAGGATTCATTCATCATTCTTGATCTTTAAAGCATCTTTGAAAAAAGGGTTGAAAGGGGTTGTTCACTCAGAAATTGTAATTGTCATCATTTACCCACCTTTCACATGATCCAAATCTGTTGGACTTTCTTCTGTTGAACACAAAGTTAGATATTTTTTCAGAATGCTGAAAACCGGTAGCCTTTGATTTCCATAGTATTTTCTTTTTCTACTATGGAAGTCAATAGCTACCACTTACCAACATTCTTTGAAATATCTTCTTTTGTTCTCAACAGGAAAAAAGGTTTCAAACAGGTCTGGAACAAGTTATAGGTGAATAAACAAGTACATTTATATAATTCTTATTTATATATATATACACAGTTGAAGTCTGAATTATTAGCCACCCTGAATTATTAGCCCCCCTGTTTATTTTTTTCTCCAATTTCTGTTTAACGGAGAGAAGATTTTTTTTAACACATTTCTAAACATAATAGTATTTAAAACTCATTTCTAATAACTGATTTCTTTTATCTTTGCCATGATGACAGTAAATAATATTTGACTAGATATTTTTAAGACACTTCTATACAGCTTAAAGTGACATTTAAAGGCTTAACTAGGTTAATTAGGTTAACTAGGCAGGATGGGGTAATTAGGCAAGTTATTGTATAATGATGGTTTGTTCTGTAGACTATTGAAAAGAAATATCTTAAAGGGGCAAAAAATTTTGACCTTAAAACGGTTATTAAAAAATTTAAAACTGCTTTTATTCTAGCTGAAATAAAACAAATAAGACTTTCTCTAGAAGAAAAAATATTATCAGACATACTGTGAAAATTTCCTAGCTCTGTTAAACATCATTTGAGAAATATTTAAAAAAGAAAAAAAATTCAAAGAGGGGGTAATAGTTCTGACTTTAACTGTATGTATATATCTTTACAATCATCCTTCTTGGTATGAACGGCTCTTTAGTAATGCACTGTGATTGTGTCTGTTTTTAATTGTAAGTGTTTTCTTTCATTGATCGCTCAGAATATGGCACCATCATCAAGGCCTTGTCCACTAGTAATAAGAGTCTGCGTGGATGCTATTTGGAGGAGATGAACATTCTGCCAGAAAACACGCAGGAGCCCATCCTGAACCTGCAGATTCTGCACAGCGATAGATCTCTGTTTGTGGGGCTTCCCAGCAGAGTGTTGAAGATCCCTCTGGAGAGATGCTCCAACTACAACACTGAACAGTGAGTCACACACATTAAGGAAAAAATTAACTCACTTTTCACTCAGAAAATGATAAAATGCTGGTATATTCACAAACAATTAAATTAACAGAAAAAAATGAAAAAATTGAAACAGCCACTTAAACTTTTGGGCTTTTGCCTCTTCCTGCACATTATGGCTTTTTTGTTGTTGTTTTATTGTAATATTTTGTATTCTTGTGTAAATAAAAACAAATATATAAATATATCAAAATAAATAAATAAAATACATTAATTTCCTGAAAATAAATAAATAAATAAAATGCATTAATCTCCTGCAAAATCTCCAAAAAATGTTGTTTTTCACATTACTGGATCTAATTAGTTTTATTTGTTATATAAGTTATACAAGCTAGGCTGTTTGGATATTTGCTGACTAGATGGAGTCAGTTGTTAGTTTGTTTATGTTTTTAAAAAGTTTTGAATTGACTTATGCTCACTAAAGATGAATTTATTCAATCAATAAATACAGTAAAATAACAGTTTTATTTCTGAACATGTTTAAAAATTATATATATACAAATTAGATACTGGACTGAATCATGAATTTTGTGTATTTTTACACTAATAATGTTTATTTATATTTAATATTACTCCAATATTACATTATATATTACTCCAGTGCTCTGTGTCAGTTTTCTTCAGAAATCATTGTAATATGCAGATTATTAATTAAAATATGACATAATATATTATTATTTTATCTCCTTTTTTATTATTGTTATTGTTGTTGCTATTATTTATTTATATTATGCTTTTTTGAGTCAAAATTACATGCATGCTTTTTATAAAAAAAATTATTTCAAACTTTTACAACAAGAGAAGAGAAAATTAATTCATTGATTCATTTTCCTTCAGCTTAGTCCCTTTATTCGTCAGAGGATGCCACAGCGGAATGAACCGTCAGAAGACAAAATAGTAAAAATAATGATGATGAAGATATGATGATGATTTTTATTATTATTATTATTATTATTATTAATATTATTATTAGTAGTAGTAGTATTGTTATTATTATTATTATTATTATTATTATTATTATTATTATTATTATTATTATTAATAATAATAATAGAACATATTTTTATTGAGTAAAAAAACATTTTTTTTCTTTTGCAACAAGAACAAAATAAGAAAAAATTGTGAAATAAATAAATAATAAAATAATGATCATGATTTTTATTATTATTAATAATAATAATAATAATAATAATAATAATTATGACATGGTGGGTCAGTGGTTAGTACTGTCGCCTCACAGCAAGGTTGCTGGTTCGAGTCTCCCTGTGTCGGCGTGGGTTTCCTCCGGGCGCTCCGGTTTCCTAGTCCACAGACATGCGTTATAGGTCAATTAAATAAACTAAATTGGCCGTAGTGTATGTCTGTAAATGAGTGTGTATGGATGTTTTCCAGTACAGGGTTGCAGCTGGAAAGGCATTCGCTGTGTAAAATGTATGCTGAATAAGTTGGCGGTTCATTCCGCTGTGGCGACCCCTGATGAATAAAGGGACTAAGCTGAAGCAAAATGAATGAATAATCATATTATAAAATATTTTAGAGTAAAAAATATTTTTTTGCAAATAAATAAATAATATTATGATGATGATGATGATTATTATTATTATTGTTATTATTATTATTATTATTATTATTATTGATAGTAGTAGTAACAGCTTTGAAAACAATTGCACTGCTTAATATTTTTATAATGCATTTTGATTCTTTGATCAATAGAAACTGTTACATGATAAATTACTGACAATGCAAGAATATTAACTCCCACTCTGAGAAAACGTTTCCTCAGAACTTTGTGAATTTAATAAAACTCTAAGCCAACAAAGTCATGATGTGAGGCCATCCTGACCTGAATATGTCTGCGCTGTGATATTCACACAATATTAATACTTTTCGTTTCCGTAACACTTTAAATAACAATTCACATCATTTACTACTGGCTTATCACCCGCCTATTATTAAGATATTAACTGTTTATTAGCACTTATAAAGTAGGATCTTATTTTACCTAATCCTACTCAATACTTAAACCCATCTACTACCTTACTAACTAATAATAAGCAGTTAATTAGTTTATTGAGCTAAAAGTCTTAGTTAATGGTTTGTTATTAGCATGAATTGTACAATAAAATAAAGTGTGACTGAAGTTTTTCCTCCTGCCGCTAAATTTCCAGAGCTCATTTGCCATTATTTTGCAGTCGTCTCAAACACACACGCACACACACACATGATCGAAATGCACAACTGCTCCTAAATTACAGCACGTTTTCTTTAGAGTTGCTAATGCCTTTGGAGTCAGACAGGAAGTGCAGCTCAAGGAGATGAAGTGAACGACTGTACTTATAAACAGTCAGAGATATTATTAATGTTATTATCTCATAAATCCTCCAGCACTGGCCGCTAGGCGGACTAATGACGAACTGGGTCATTTTTAAAAATCACTGCGTCGCGTTCTCCACCACTGCTATTAATAGGACAGTAATAAATTGTCGAACGTCATTAAAAATATATAATGCATGCATCACACCACACAGGAAATGACTGAACTTACATTACAGATTAAATCCATAAAGTAATAGCCTGCTTCTAGACTCTGTGGATGAATTGGGCTTCTGTGCTGAAGACAAAACGTAAAATAGCTACATTTCCTCGTGAGATTAGACTGAAAATCCTTATTTCTTATAATTTTTTAAATCTTATCAATTTATTTCATTTAGTTTTTTACACAATTGCATTCTGTCAAAAACAAAAAAACTGTTCAGTAACCATTTTTATAAAAACTGGGCTAAGACTGAAAGGTGGACATGAGGGATATTTCAATGGTCCTCTGTCATAGTGACAAAACATCTGCACATGTTGACTTGCAGTGCTTACGCAATGCAAAAGGGACAAAGGATTTTGGGGGCACTGACTGTTTAAATGAGAAGAAAATTTTGTTTTGACACATGAATGAACAATTTTGGGAAATATATGAGCTTTTGTGAGTGAGCTACAGTGTTGTGCTGAACTGTAAGACTGTTTTGCAAAACAATCTTAGAGTATTGAGAATGTAATTCCTGTTTCAAGAACTGAGCCAAACCAATGGAGAAAAACTGTAAGATACGAAAAAAACTGAATTAACTGACAGTTTTTCTCAGTGGCTTTGGTGCATTTCTCACAACACTATTTACATTTGCACAACAGTTCATGCATTTCTCAAAACAATTAGTCATTTGTGCACATCATAGTAGCAGTTTCTCATTCCTTCCAGCAAATTGCGGATGCTTTTGGACATGCATCGATAGCTTTCATACAACTCTCTGCTGTTTGTAGCATTATCATTTGCTTATGTAATGTCAGTCAAAATTAACTAAACTTGTGAATGCTGAACAGTCATTCCATATAAAACTAATAGTCCTCATTTCATTACTTGAGTCATTACATACAAAAATGTTGAACTAGTTGTCAAAATCTGTTAAGTTCATTTTATAAAAAAAAAATAAAAAATTTTTTCCTGAAAATGTCTAAATTGAACAATTAGATAAATGATTTACAGACCTGTGTATGTTGCAGGTTCAGTTCTAATATGTACTGCAGTATTGTTTACAGTTGTGCACAGCTCTATCTAAAGGGAGTTTATGTTTGTTGTAAATAAGGGTGTTTTTATTCTTTAGCACAATGCTGTGAATAAATTAGAATTGCAAAGAGCAAATGCAGCAAACATGTGAAACATACATATTCAGTGTCTTGTACTCAGATACTTCACTAAATGCAGTGATGTCTAACTTTACTGTAGTTTTCAAATGGTTCTGCTAATTTTTATGTCAGTGTTTACATTTATGAGCACTAATTCTTACAATAGATTCTGATACTGTTAAACATTGTGTTAACTGTTTAAATAAATCTTTGCTAAAGTACTGAATTGGAAATGATGTTATTTTAATATACTGTAGTCCTGAACTGAAGTGGGCCAGTCTAAGGCTTGAAACTCCAGGGCTGAAAAGGAGTCCCACTCCGGCCCTGGTTGCAAATTTACAAGTTTGCGATGCAGTTTGCGAATGTTCGTTGGAACGATAGAATTGGGAAACGCCAAATAAATGAACTATGTTTGTAACGACACAACTTGCGACCTTAGTTGGCTAATGATGGTTTTCGGAAATGCACCCCTGGTCAGCTGACCAATCAGAGCACTCAAAGGTTTTCAGACAACGTTTGTTGAACGTTCAGGCATGTTAAAAACTCATTCATCGAAATGATGACCTTTTAAAATAGCACCATATGGCCTCAATAGAAAAGTTTGAAAAAGAGCTTGATTTTTCTCCTTCATCCAGTGTGTCAGATCTGCACGATTCAAACATGGCTGCAATTACTTTAGAGGTAAAAGAGAGGACTTTATTTGAGGAACGTGGTGCTTTGGAGGCTCTCCCTAAATTCCTGCTGCACATGTTGTTGCACAAACACACACATTCAATGTTACAGGACGTGCCGGAGCTGTGTTTTTGAAGCCGCTCAGTGTTTAGCATGCCGTGCAATGGAGAGAAGCAATTTCATTACAAATTCCTCCCCATGCACATGTACACACAGGTGGCCAAAGGTCAGAGCTTACAAAATTGTTGCAAATAACTCTAATTATTTTTTATACCAGTTTTCATCTATAGAGTCTGATTGCGCTGAAAGTGTTTAGTCATGTCATTATGATTTTATATAACCTTTAATGCATGTAAATGTATTCTCTGTATGCCTTTTAGCATCTTCAGTACATTATGTGCAGTTGTCTTATGTTTGGTAAAAAGATGTTTAAGTTTATTAGTGGGATGCTGGGACACATGTTATTATTCGTTTTGAGTTAAACGAGTGTATATGCTACCATGGGGATGTAAGATTTTTAGATTTTTTTATTGCTATTTATTGGAGTCCTTTTAAAAATATGTGGCCTAAACAGGAAACAAAAACTAAATATAAAATGCTAAATAAGAATTAGATAAACCCAAATCAAGCTATCATAAATAAATAAATAAATAAATAAATAAATAAATAAATAAATAAATA
>CAIGQZ010000461.1:13475029-13499365 GCA_903798205.1 Danio tinwini | reverse complement strand
TATACGTTGTTATAAGGTGCTGTGTACAAGTGCGTATGAGAAAGTATTGCACATGTTTATTGCACAGTAGGGGAATATTTAACTGTTCATGAGGTAGATGGCCTGAGGAAAGAAACTTTTCCTGTGTCTGACTGTGATTTCAGAAATCATATTTTGTAAATATTTGTGTAAACCATGTTCATGTCTTAATTTTTTTAATCATTTATTTAAAACACAAACAACAACCATCAACAACATAGATGGAAAGGACAAAGAAAAACAAAGTAGAGAATACAAAATACAACCTGTATAGATACACACTTACAGTAGGTACAGTAAAACTATGTAAGTGAACAGGGACATTTTTTTTTATTAAAATGTAGTAAAAAAAAACAACTAAGGTTTTTATTTTAATTTTTATTTGATCAATTTAATGCATCTTTCCTGAATTCAAGTATTAGTATCATTCTAAAAACATCTGACTACCAAGTTTTAAATGATAGTGTATGTATCTCTTGTATTTTATGGTTTACAGGTTTGCGTGGTTAGCTCCTTCCTACTTTATGTCCTTCTTATAAGAATGACACATCATTAAGACAATAAGACGCGCTTCTGAATTAATAACACAGTCTCACGCCACTGAACCTGAAAAGGACACAAGGAGAAAATGATAAGTCTGTTAGGCTCTAATAAATCTCCGCAGGTGCTGTTAGATATTGTTTATCTCCCAGAGCAGGATTTGATGCTTGTGTCTTTGCTATAGTTACATATACTACAACAGCCTGATCATATCAGATGCTGATCAGATGCTTAGATTATATTAACATTTTATCAGACTTATTATTTCCGTCTGTATAATATATATATATTATGATATTTATATAAAAGCGATATTCATTCATTCATTTATTCATTCATTTTCTTTTTGTCTTAGTCCCTTTATTAATCTACGGTCGCCACAGCAGAATGAACCACCAACTTATCCAGCATATGTTTTACGCAGCGGATGCCCTTCCAGCTGCAACCCATCACTGGGAAACATCCATACACACTCATTCACACACATACACTATGGACAATTTAGCCTACCCAATTCACCTATAGAACATGTCTCTGTGCCACTGTGCAGCACCATAAAAGCAATATTTAGTGCAAGAGATTCGCTTCAGTGTTTACTAGGGCTGTATAATATATAATTTCAACATCAATATCGCAGTGTGTCCATTTGCAATAGTCACTGCAAGATATGCAATGTTAAGTTTATATGTTAGGATTTTACTTCACCAAGTGTCACAGTTCAAGTCTCTGTAGAGTTTAACCATAATGAAGTGAAAGTTTATTATTTGCATGTGTTTTTAAGGCCAATTTGAGGTATTCAGGCACAATAAATTGTACCATTTTAATTTTAATAAAGATATAAAGATAAAGATATTTAATAAAGAAACAAAATATCACAATATTAGATTTTTCCAATTTCATGCAGCTGTAGTATCGCTGCAAATTTGTTGGCTGCGCATCCGTGATGCGAATCTCCCGTTCCACCACATCCCAAAGGTGCTCTATTGGATTGAGTTCTGGGGACTGTGGAGGCCATTTGAGTACAGTGAACTCATTGTCATGTTCAAGAAACCAGTCTGAGATGATTTATGACATGGCGCATTATCCTGCTGGAAGTAACCATCAGCAGAAGGGTACTAGTGATGCGCAGATGGTGGTTATATCCGCGGGTGCTGCGGATAATTCGCGGGTCGGGCGGGTCGGGTGATAAAAAAATATATTATGAGTAATTGCGGGTGGGTCGCGGGTCATAGCAGTTGACCAGCAAAAAAGCAGAGAGTGGACTTCGCAGAATGTGAAGATGAGACACCCAAAATAATGGATGAAGTGCAAGAGTACTGTGCAAACTTTCAGTTAGAGTCATCATCAGAGGAAAATCTGCTGTTATTCTGGGAGAAACAAGATCACTTATTTACACGACTGCAGCGCCTTGCAAGGAGAAGCTTGTGCATTCCTGCAACAAACAGTGCGAGCGGACGCTCATTTAGTGCAGCCCCAATCCAGGCACAGTAGATGCTATTCTGTTTTTGCATAGTGCAAAGAAAAAGGCCAAGTAAACATAACATAGCTGCCGTTTAGGCTGAAGAGGCACCGTTTTTGTTCTCTTTTTCTTGTATATGTAAAAGCTTAATCTGCTTTTAATAATGAACGATCCACAGTGACCTATCATCTCGCTTAAAACAAAGAATTAGAATTATTAAAGTGTTGATCGGGTGCGGGTATATATATCAGATAAAATAATATGTGCGGGAGGGTGGATGATTAGAATGAAGGAGCAGATTTGGGTGACAATTCAGCTGATCCACTCATCTCTAATGGGTACACTGTGGTCATAAAGGGATGGACATGGTCAGCAACAATACTCAGATAGGCTGTTGACACAATGCTCAACCACCAGCCTGAACTGTTGATACAAGGCAGGATGGATTTATGCTTTCATGTTGTTGACGCCAAATTCTGACCTTTCGGATGGAATGTCGCAGTAGAAATCGAGACTCATCAGACCAGGCAATGTTTTTCCAATCTTCTTTTGTCCAATTTTGGTGAGCCTGTGCGAATTGTAGCCTCAGTTTCCTGTTCTTAGCTGACAGGAGTGGTACCCGGTGTGATCTTTTGTTGTTGTAGCCCATCCGCCTCAAGGTTGGACATGTTGTGCGCTCAGAGATGCACTTCTTCATACCTCAGTTATAACCAGTGGTTATATACAGTACCAGTCTGTTCTCTTTTGACCTCTAGCAACAAGGCATTTGCGCCCACAGAACTGCCGTTCACTGGATATTTTATTTTTTCGGGCCATTCTCTGTAAACCCTAGAGATGGTTGTGCGTAAAAATTCAAGTAGATCAGCAGTTTCTCAAATACTCAGATAAGCCCGTCTGGCACCAACAACCATGCTACGTTCAAAGTCCCTTAAATCATTTTTCTAATAAAGTGACCGGTGAGTGAATGCCTTAGTTGTTAAGGTATACAGCAGAGTTCCGTAGAGAGAAATTGCATGTCTCTTTCTCTCGTGAGCAAACAATACAGTCTTCCTAGTTTTATGGTGGCATTGATGAAGATGTTGTCATTGACTTAATGTGTCTTTGTGTTTCTGCAGGGATTGTCTGGGTGCCAGGGATCCGTACTGCGGCTGGGACCGTAAAGAGAAGCGCTGCACCACCATTGAGGACAGCTCTAACATGAGCCAGTGGAGCCAGGACATCACAAAGTGCCCTGTAAGACACCCTTCTAGAACATTCTTCATATTTGAGCTTCTCTATTCTATTCTATTCTATTCTGTTCTGTTCTGTTCTGTTCTGTTCTGTTCTGTTCTGTTCTGTTCTGTTCTGTTCTATTCTATTCTATTCTATTCTGTTCTATTATATTCTATTCTGCTCTGTTCTGTTCTATTCTGTTATTTTATATTTTATTCAACTTAACTCATTGACTTATATGTGCACACCCTAGATCTGTTGTGAATTATTTGTGATGTTGAGTTTTGATCCGGAATCTCCATCTGACAGTGTCAATTACACGCTGGTGTTCTGCATGACGGCTGGCCAATGTCACTCCTGTTCCCTCTCGACACTTCATTAGCTCCATAATTAGACATCACAGATTTCCTATTATCTCTGATGGCTGATACAGTATATCCTCAGATGATAATAAACAAAACCTTGTTTTCATCAAAGGCTTTGGCTTCATCAAAAGTTGCATACTTGTACTGGACACTAAAATACTACGTGCTTATAGACGATAACCTCTGTTTCGATTGTAACAACTTTACAATGAGAGTGAATTCCAATTTCCCCACAAACTTTTGCAGAATATATTTTGGCTGCAGTATAAAAATCATTCCCAGATTTGCTTTATTCGTCCCATCAGGCTTGTAAAACAATATTATAAAAGTACCTCTTCTTGTGTGTATATGTCTAAATATTTGTAGACAAATATGATTGATATTTTGTGAGGTTTTGGTTCAATTCACAGCATTAGCATTTGGTAAATATTATGTCTGTGCTATTGGTCATTTTTAGCTCATAGTGGCAAATGTATGTACTGTATATGTAGACAGTAACATTAACCATTATCATTGCTGTAAATTATTGTTCATTGTGTTGTTATTATGCTATATTACAGTTTTTGAATTGTATTAATAAATTTGAACTCACAATTTACAATAATTTAACATATTATTTCAATTCTTTCAAATTATTTATTTTATAGTTATTATTAATTATAATTATTTTTATAATTATAAATTTTAAAATATTTATTTATTCATTCATTCATTCATTTATTTTCCTTTAGCTTAGTCTCTTTATCATTCATGGGTCGCCACAGTGGAATAATCCGCCAACTTATCCAGCATTTGTTTTACACAGCGTATGCCCTTCCAGCTGCAACCCAGTACTGGGAAACACCCATACACACTCACTCACACGCATACACTTCAGCCAATTATTTTTTTTCAATTCACCTATAGTGCATGTCTTTGGACTATGGGGGAAACCAGATCACCCGAAGAAAATCCACACCAACACGGGAAGAACATGCAAACTCTACACAGAAATGCCAACTGACCCAGCTGAGGCTCAAACCAGCGACCTTCTCGCTTTGAGGCGACAGTGCTTACCACTGAGCCACTGTGTCGCCCGTATTGTTGCATAATCAATTAATAAATAAATTATAATAGGATATCCAATTGAGAAATTAAATATAATAAAAAAAAAATGTAAATTATATTTTATGGGAATATTTGTTACATACATTATTGTTTATTGGAAAAAACAAGTACTAGAAGTGTGTGATATTGACAGAAAGGTGATATTTATTTTTTTATTGTTATTAATTATACAGTATTTTGCATGTTTTTGTGCTGATATCTTAGCTAGTGTAGGTCTGTCATGCATAAAAAAATGAAAAAGATCAGGATATGGAGGAAAGTTCTGAGTAATTATAATAATAATTCAGTCAGAAACTCTTTTTTTTACTTTCATAATTCTATGAGTTATAGGGTCATTCTGACTGCATAGAGCTGCTGATTCCCTGAACTTTCTCCTCATTGATAGTCTGACGTTGAGGATCTGAGCACTGTAGGACATCAGAGACGGTGAAGGAGAGCGTTAATATATTAATTCATAGGAGTGCCAACTGATAAGCATTACATTTAACAATTTTCAACATGCAGCAGAGAAAAGACCTCCAAACTTTTTGGATTATAATGTTGAAGTTGATGCAGGTCTGAAATTTCCATTGCAGTTCATGTTAATAGTAACATTTGAGGAAGTCTGTGATGTGAACTTTGTTAAATGGCACTGAGTTCTGGTCAGTTTTACTAACTCAGACTCACAGTGGATGATGGTATTCACTTTGATGGACACCACCAACACCTGCTCTCTAAAGATTAGCCATGCATGGAGATCAATTTGAGGCTGTTTTTATCCTCAGCAACTTTGCAATATATGAACCTCCAAGCACTCAGAAGGGAGGACTATTTTAATTTCTTGTGGCGGCGGCTGCTTAAATGAAATATTAGGTTGCTTTAGAGTTTAATATCTGCAGGGAAATGTGACTCTGACTTTCAAAATTTGACTTTTTGTCATTAAGAAAGACTCAATAATTTGATCTTTTTTTAATCATAAAAGTAAAGGGTATAATTTATGTGACACAGGCATCATTAAATTATCACAATATTTTTATTTATTTATTATCTGCGAAATATTAGCAAATTTTAATATTGCATCTTATAAGGCCTATATAGAATTCATTTGAACCTTTTCATTTTTTGATTTGCTTCTTTAAAAGTAAAACAGAAGATCTCACTGTCTAAGCTTTTAAATACCTGCAGCATAGTGGTAAAAGTGCCGAGGTTATCCTATTTGTATGAAATCCAATCAGATTGCAACTGATATATCGCATCCTCGTTTTGATTCATTTCAAATCCTTCCCTCAGGATCTCGGAATAGGGTCCCTTTGGCAGGGACCAACAGATAAAAATTTTCATTTGTTCCTAGTGCGATTGATTGGCTGAATTTTGAGAACAGTTGCTGTTTTTAGTATTATTAATGTTGTTTAATGTTTGTCTTAAATGTGTGGTATGATATATGTGTTGTAAATCTATTACACTGCAGAACAAATCGCCCTAAAGGGAGAATAATGTTTACAGTAACAGTAACAATAGCTGTTATCTAAAAAGATCCTTAATCTCATTTCATTGGTTGAGCCAATTGTGCTGTGTTTACATATTTTTTTAAAGGTGCTGGTTGTAAGTTTTTGAGTCTTCTAAAGCATAAAAATACCACAATATGTGTGCAGATATTCAAGAAACATGCAAAGTGAACATACTTGTATATCTGTAAAACAGTGCTGAAGTCAGATATTCTGCTTTGAAAATGTGTTTTCCGTGCCGGAACGCTGTCTTTGTATTGGTAATTTTAACCTGCCCAATGCCAGTTTAGCCAATTATATTTCAGCACCGCGGGTTGCCTTGGTGGAAAACCTCGTATTTCATTCATTCATTCAGAAAGGCCCTCAAAGCATGTGTCCATGACTAAAATGTGACCTCCAGTAGCAGACTCTGAAATAAGACAGATTCAGTTCCACATAAGGGTATTAATTAGCAAATTATATAAATATTATAAACGTAAACATTAGGTAAGCAGGTTACATTGTAACCGCGTGTCCTAACAACATGCTTTGTGACGAGATACGCAGTGATAAGCAATGTCGTGTTTCGTCTGCTTGCACTCACGAAATGGTAAGGTTTATAATCTATTCAATACATGTTAAACCTCTATAACATTATTAAATGTACATGCTGAATCACTCATATGTGTTGGTTTGCACTGAGACACAGTTCTGAAGTTCAATTTCAAATGATTTATTGTATTTTCAAGGTCTGAGGTGAACTATCTGCTGCTGCTTTCAGTAAATGTCAATAAATGTCATGTAATATGGCGTTCAAACTCACATTATTAGCATTTAACACTGAATAAAGCACATGAGGTTTACCTGAGGTGATCATTGTCAGTTTTCTGTTGTTCACCTGTAAGAAATAATAGCCGTTTCTAATATATCAATTCGAGGTGTTGTTAAGACAAAAACTCATTTTAATATGGAGAATATTCCCTCTATCGTGTGTCGTTGCTTTTATTTAGAACACAGTTTAAATCACTCGCTCCTGTACTCAATCTGGCAACCTGCGCTTGCATTTATTTTGATCCAGGAGTGCAATACCTAGTTCAACCACTGGGTGTCAAACTTACATACTGCACCTTTAAATATGCCGTTTTAAACTACCAAAACATACACTGAATTACACAATACAAAGTGTGGAGGCTATATAAAGAGGTAAATGCTTCATTACATTTACATTAATTGCAAATCCACTGCTCATATTAAAAACACTACAACTTTCTCTATTTGGACCAAACAGATTTTATACATTGGGCTGTTTTGATTATGACTGGTGTAAAAAACACATCAACATGCGCATTTAAGTGTTTGTTTGGTACACTTACAATTCATTCTATATATTCAAATATACATTATGATTGTATGTATTTCAAGTTCTGGTAAAAATAAATATGTAGGATAAATAGGCATAAATATATTGTATCTGTCCCACTAAGTGACTTTGAAATCTTTACATTTTACTTTTAAAAGATTATTGGAAACATTAAATTAGACTCTTTACTTTACATTCATTCATTCATTTTCTTTTCAGCTTAGTCCCTTTATTAATCTGGGGTCGCCACAGCGGAATGAACCGCCAACTTATCCAACATATGTTTTATGCAGCGGATGTCCTTCCAGCTGCAACCCATCACCAGGGAACACCCATACATTCTCATTCACACATATACACTACGGACAATTTTAGCTTACCCAATTTACCTGTACCGCATGTCTTTGGACTTGTGGGGGAAACCAGAGCAAACCCACGCGAACGCGGGGAGAACATGCAAACTCCATACAGAAATGCCAACTGACCCATCCGAGGCTCGAACCAGCGACCTGCTTGCTGTGAAGTGACAGCACTACGTACACTGCAACGCCAAATATAAAATCACATTAGTAAATTTCATTTCATTTTACACAGACACCAAAATGAATCATCTTATGGAGAAAATCACTAGAGAATATCAAATTCTCCAGTTTTATTCTCATCTTATATATCAGAATGAACCAAGGGGCTTCTTACTATTTAATTTGCTTGATTAAAATAGCATATTATTCATAAAACTAGCTTTTTTTCTTTTTCCTTATTAAACCACCATGTAAAACAATAAACTCTTAATAAGATTGTTGAACATGACTCTGTAATGAAGTTAGATGGCCATCTAGCCATTAGGAAGGAGGAGGCGGAGAACCCACAAACTTTTAAATAATTTTTAATGCAATAATAAAACAAACAGATGGCAGCTCCTCATGGAGACTACCGTCAAACTGAAGGTAAAATATAAAGTGTCCAGGCCTGGTCCTCTCTCATCTTCCACTTAGTCTCTCCTTCTTTTATAATCCAGAGCTTCCCCATGGGACTTGAGGCTGGTGTGCGGCTCAGGTGTTTCGACATCACCACTCAACCACCAGCCTCATTACATTCCCACGGCTCTCAGCCCTGTCTATTTGCCACAAACTTTAGCCAATGTTTACACTTCTGTTCTGAAAATATACTCAAATTAGTGCATATTTAATAAATAAATACTACATATTTGCACATTAAAATAAACTTAACTTGATTAATTTGCTAGCAAAGTTTGGTGATATCAGTTTAGCTGAATTATCGATGCTTTTATATGTGCAGGAGAGAAACCTCACTCAGGATGGCGGCTTAAGTGATTGGTCAGCATGGCAGGCTTGTAATCATGATGACGGAGGAGAAGGCACCAGCACATGCCAGTGTCGCACCCGGGCCTGCGATCACCCTCGACCCCAGTGTGGAGGACTGAAGTGTGTCGGGGCTAATATAGAGGTGGCCAACTGTTCCAGGTACACTTCACTTACTGTACTAACACATACTGTAAGGTTTTAAACCTTTCTTCTGTCAAACACAAAAGAAGATATTTTGAAGAATGCTAATTGATGGCACCAATGGACTTCTATAGTAGGAAAAAATATATATATATACAGTATGTTATTGAAGTCGATGGCCCAATACTGTAGTACTCTACAACTATAGGGTATATCATACTACAATACACAACAGATTACTGTAGTTATAACTAAATTAGCCTGTTACAGTTTATCACTTCACTATAATTAATACAGTACAACAGTATGCCGTAGCATTAAAAACTGTTGTAAATATTATATACAGTATAATACACTTTAATGTAGTATGGTTCTAAAACACTATAGTATTTACCATGCATTACTATAGTATTTTTTCATAATAAAACAGTTTGATGCATTCTCATTTACTGCAATAAACAAAAACTTGCACCCAAACCTTTGACAGGTATTATATAAGAAAGCTGCTCTTCATTCAAAGAACCATTATATAAGACTTGTGTTTCATTTGGGTATGATGATGATGCTTCTACACCATTTTTCAAGTTTGACAGCATCTCTCTGTCACTGTCACTGCACCCCACATGTGTTTGTATGCATATGAGAGAGAGTAAATGATGAATCCGGGACTTCCCATGATGAAGTGGCAGGTGTAAACAGTGTGGCTAGACTGATATACGAGAGCCAAAGCGATCAGCCTGAAGTCTTCAATCACAGCCAATCAAAATGTCAAAGCACATAAAAGTGTGACGCTTTTATTTCGTCTGATTCAGTCTTTCCGTGAGAGAAATGCACCACCTAGCGCTAACATCTGCAGTCCACGAGTCCATCAATCCCCCAACACTGATGCAGACTGTGTGGCTTCCTTCATCAACCCTTGTGTACTGTTCAAATTGACTACTCTTTTGTTATGTTGGTGGCTATTTTTAGCTCATTGACTTGCATTGTAATGCCATTTTTTGATTGCAAAGCCATGACTGCATATAATCATACATTCTTGATTATTGCTGGTTTTCCCTACTTGGAAGAGGTAAAATGTGTCATTTATACTGTTGATCATCAGTTGGCAGCATTAACAAAGGTTCTGGCTATTATATGGAGTAAAACAGCAGATTATAGTGTGCGTGCATAAATACACTTACTGTGTTTACTATGTTTTGAGAGCTGAGCTAGATTTTCTGCCCGAGCCCATACTTGACCCGACCTGACTGATCAAGCATTTATGGAAGCCCGTTCCCGCCACTGAATAAAATAAATAAATATATGCAATGTAAAAAATATATAAATAAAGTCAGAATTCTGAGTTATAAAGTCACAATTCTGAGTTATTAAGTTAGAATTTCGTTATAAAGTCAGAATTGCACATTATTAAGTCAGAATTTCGAGTTATAAAGTCAGAATTCCAAGTTAGAAAGTCACAATTCTAAGTTAAGTCAGAATCCGTTATAAATTCAGAATTGCGAGTTATAAAGTCACAATTCTGAATTATTAAGGCAGAATTCCGAGTTCTAAAGTCAGAATTTTGAGTTATTAAGTCAGAATTGTGAGTTATACTGTAAAGTCAGAATTGCAAATTATTAAGTCAGAATTTCAAGTTATAGTCAGAATTGCAAGTTATAAAGTCAGAATTCTGTGAGTTATAAAGTCAGAATTGCAAGTTATAAAGTCAGAATTCTAAGTTATAAAGTCAGAATTGCGAGTCATAAAGTCAGAATTCTAAGTTAAGTCAGAATCCGTTATAAATTCAGAATTGCGAGTTATAAAGTCACAATTCTGAATTATTAAGTCAGAATACCGAGATCTAAAGTCAGAATTTTGAGTTATTAAGTCAGAATTGCGAGTTAAGTCAGAATTCAGGGTTATAAAGTCAGAATTACAAATTATTAAGTCAGAATTCCGAGTTATAAAGTCAGAATTGCGAGTTATAAAGTCAGAATTGCGAGTTATAATGTCAGAATTGCGAGTTAAGTCAGAATTCTGAGTTATAAAGTCAGAATTCGGAGTTATTAAGTCAGAATTGCGAGTTATAAAGTCAGAATTGCGAGTTAAGTCAGAATTCCCAGTTATAAAGTCAGAATTGCGAGTTATTAAGTCAGAATTGCGAGTTATAAAGTCAGAATTCTGAGTTATAAAGTCGAAATTCTAAGTTATTAAGTCAGTAATATAAGTTCGCAAAGGTCTCTCTCTCTCTCTCACACACACACACACACACACACACACACACACACACACACACACACAAACACACACTATACTCCACATAGAAGGCAGAAACTAAGCCTTTTTGTATTGCAACTGAACTGGTAACTTTATAACTGATGATCAACATTAAAAATTAATATTTTTTACCTCTTCACAACACAACAAACTAGCAACAATCATGAATGCATGATTACATGGTGTCATGGCTTTGCAATCAAAAAATGTTATTATAATGGAAATCAATGAGGCAAAACCAACCACCAACATAACTGGTGTAGAAAAGCGTTGAAAAATTTTCAAAACGTTTTTCCAAAACGTGTCAAAAAAAGATTTGTCACCAAAAATCATTCCATTAGCTGAAACACAGAGAAGGTTGTGGCTCAAAATCACCTCAGAGTGGATGAAAACATCCCCGACAGCACACAAGGGTTAACCGCAGTCCGCTGATGCAGCTCTTCTCACCCTTTGCATGTCCCATTATCCCACAGTCACTTTCTGTCACTGAATGAATGTTCCAATTATTTCTTCACCTAGAGAGCTTGTTTAAACACACACATCTCCGGTCTGGGAACAAGAAACTAACAGGGCATAATGCTTCTGTGCAACAAAAGAAGTGCCGGGTCTATAATGCATGACATACAGCTTGAGTAATGAGCTGCTAATTCATCTTTGTCAGAATGCTACTGTTGGGTTTAATAAAACTGATGCTACTGAACTGCTCTATGGTTGTGAACACCTTCTTGCGAAGTCATTATTGGGCTCTTAGATTGAGTTGCCTGACTTCATGTAGCTCCAGAGGGCCTGCCATGGTTATTAAAGGGAAAAGTTGCTGTGACTTTGCAAACTTTGCAATGGTGCAAAACTCGCTACACTGTTCCCAGATGTCCCTACACTACCCTTCATATTTTTTGGTCATAAAATAAAATAAAATAATTAATCTGAATTAAAGATTAAAGTTTGTATTTACATAACCTATACCTGTGTATTGTTTATATATATGTATATATGTATACACATACTGTACATAAAATACAAACATTTCAAAAGATATATGTTTACTCATATATATATTTACATATATATTTATACTTGGGTGACACGGTGGCTCAGTGGTTAGCACTGTACCTCACAGCAAGAAGGTTGCTGGTTTGAGTCCCGGCTGGGCCAGTTTCCCTGGGTTTCCTCCGGGTGCTCCGATTTCCCCCACAGTCCAAACACGTGCTATAGGTGAATTTGGAAAATTAAATTGGCTGTAGTGTATGAGAGTGTATGGATGTTTCCCAGTACTGGGTTGCGGCTGGAAGGGCATCATCTGTGGCATCATATGCTGGATAAGTTGGCGGTTCATTCCGCTGTGGCAACCCCTGATGAATAATGGGACTAAGCCGAAGGAAAATGAATGAATGAATATTTATACTTATATAACATTATTATTATTATTATTATTATTATTATTAGTTGTGTTATATATTTTAACTGTAGTTAATTATTCCAGGCAAAAATGTGAATTATGTGGTCCATAAAGTTTCAAAATAATCATTTTTCAGTTTGAACTTATTTCAAAGATCCTGTGAAATTAAAATATAGTTTTTTGGATGTTAATATCAGTATGTTAGTCTTAAGGATTTCTGTAAGCTAGTGTGCTCCAAAACAGTGACAGAACTCCCATTTAGAAGATATAAAACTGATATAAACATCCAGATCTCATTTGGTCACTTCCGCCTGAATGGATCAATGAGTTTTCTGACAACACCTCGTACCTCAGTTTCTCATCAATTCTCCTGACCAATCAAATGCTCTCTAGTGTCTGACAAGCCCTGCTCCCTCTTTTTAATTTGCTTTTTATTTGACGCACGTAATGTAGCATGTAAATATACTGGACATGCAAAAAATTTATTCATTAATAAAAAAATTATTATTATATATTTTTATATATATAAATTATTATATATTATTATATATATATATAAACAAATATTTTATAAAAAATAGTCATGAACATATTTATATACATAAAAATATACACAGTATGCAAAAATATGATCTTTTATTTTGGATGCAATTAATCATGATTAATCGTTTGACAGCACTAAAACACAATGAAATGAATTGAAATAAAATGAAAAACTTTAATTTATGAACATTTAATTAGAATTGTTTATTTAAAATTAATTGAAATAAGTTTAAATTTAAAACTAGGACTAAAATTAAATGTATATAAAGATATTTAAAACCTAATAAAATGTTAGAAAGTGCAAAAAAATCTATGAAGTATATTATTTATATTAAAATAGAAACATTTTAAATGTAATTAATAAAAAAGCTCCAGTTAGTGTCTACACTGTAAAAAAATGCAGGGTTTCACACAATTCGTTCATGTTGTCCCAACACAAATCGATTAAGTTTACTTAACACTTTTAACAAATTTAGGTGGATTGAACATAAGAAATTAAGTTGTCCCAATGAAATTTCAAGAATTGTGTTGTTTCAGGTTATTTTAAATAAGTAATTTAAACGAGAAAAAAATATATATTTTTTTTAGTGTAACAATGCTGTTATAAACTCCCTGTAAACCACCTTCTGGGGCTTTTTTTATTTTTATGCAAATGATACCAAAATATCACTGGAAATTGGGCAAAAATACCTATTTAAAAATAAATAAATGCCTTTTGTTTTCAAACTACTTATTTAAAATAATAATAATAATAAATAAATGCAACAATACAAATTTTAAGGTATTTGTTGGAAAAACTTAAATGTTTTATGTTCCATCCACTTAAATGTGCAAAAACTAATAAGTCGGCTTACTTCATGTTGTCTCAACACAAATTGATTGTTTGGAACCCAACCTTTTTTACAGCGCAGGAGGAAAAAAAAGTTGTAACGAATGGTATTACAAAAATGTGCACTTTAATGTTAATAAATTGATAAATTGACAAGTAAGTGGTGATTAAAGTAGTGTTCTTGTGTGTGTTTGATCAGGAATGGGGGCTGGACACCCTGGTCATCCTGGGCCGAGTGCAGCACTAGCTGCGGCATTGGGTTTGAGGTCCGTCAGCGATCCTGTAACAACCCTTCACCTCGACACGGAGGACGTGTGTGTGTAGGACAGGCTCGAGAGGAGAGGTGAGACCTCAAAACAGGTGGACAGGCTGTGCATTAGGGTTTTCATCTCACTTGATCTGATGTAGTTTGCTAAACTATCATAGACCCTTTTCACATTTCCAGGTTTCTCAGCAGTGAAGTCATCATAGTTGGTAAACTAAAAGCGCAGTGCATAGGAGAGTACAACAAATACAGTTTTTTTACAATCCTATTTGCTGAAATAATAAAAGAAAAACTCCACGAGGGTGTTATCAAGGGGCATCACGGTGGCACAGTGAGTAGCATGATCGCCTCACAGCAAGAAGGTCGCTGGTTCGAGCCTCGACTGGGTCAGTTGGCATTTCTATGTGGAGTTTGCATGTTCCTCCTGTGTTTGCGTGGATTTTTTTCTGGATGCTCCGGTTTTCCCCCACAAGTCCAAAGACATGTGGTATAGGTGAATTGGGTAAGCTAAATTGGCCGTAGTGTATGTGTGTAAATGCAAGGGCGGGCGTATGGATGTTTCCAAGTGATCGGTTGCAGCTGGAAAGGCATCTGCTCCGTGAAACATGTGCTGGATAAGTTGGTGGTTCATTCTGCTGTGGCGACCCCTGATTAATAAATGGATTTAGATGAAAAGAAAATGAATGAATGAATGAATGGTGTTTTCAAGACTTTCAGAAGGAAAAAAATAGCGTGAGACTGATAACGGCAACCAGAAGAGAGAACAACGTCAAATTTACTGTCCTGCCCATAAATGATTAGAAAAAAATTGATCAGAAATGCTGTTAAAATTGACTTGATTCATTAAATATCACTTGAAAAATATTTGAAAAAGAATAAATATTTCACAGTAATCATAGTAATATCCACTTATATTATTGCCCTCAATTATATATGGTAAACTTTATATATTATTTGATTGAAGAAACAGTACCAACTCCTAAGAGTCATTCATGAATATTCTGAATAATCATTCTAATAATGAATTGAACATAATAACCAATAATCATCCTATAAGTGTGTCAGATCAATCTTTTATGTGTGTCACATTTTAAAACACTGGATAAAAAACCCCATAAAAACAGAAAGGGGTTGTTTTTGTCAGAAGCACTTGCTAAAGGAATAATTACAAATAATTTGTGCTTTTTAAATCTGACTCTGTTTCATTTGTGTGTGATTCAGACTGTGTAATGAGAAGAATCCATGTCCTGTGCCTGTGTCCTGGGTCTCCTGGAGCGCCTGGTCCAAATGTAGCGTGGCCTGCGGTGGTGGAGTCCAATCCCGCGTTCGCACCTGCGAGAATGGCAACACGTGTCCTGGATGCCCTCTGGTAGGCTCTCCAAATGGTCATATTAAAGGGACAGTTCACCTAAAAATGAAAATTCCTAATCATTTGCTCACCCTTTACTTCTTTGAAACCTTTATGAGTTTCTTACTTCAGTTAAACACAAAAGAAGATATTTTGAAGAAAACTGGAAACCAGACTTCCATAGTATTTCAATATATATTCTTTTGCATTGTGCAGAATAACAAATGATTAAGGTTTTGGAACCACTTAAAGGGTCAAGAAACACCTAAACACATGTTTTGAGCTGTTGACAGTCATATATGTGTCCCACGCTGCTAAAAACACTATTAGGACACGTATATTGCAGTAAAGAGTGAAAATTGGTTGTTTTCGCGTTACTTTGAGCAAATTCGTTCTTCCAGTTTGAGATTTTTGAAGCTGCGTCACAGCGATTAGATACTTGTGTGTATTCCAGCGTGGAGAGTGGATGTCTGTACCTGCAAGTACATCCTGACGTCTCTGAGTGTGCAGCATCAATTCATGACTTGGTTCAAACCAATCAGTGCGCTCTATTGTGTATGCGGTGCAACTTCATTAATATGCAGGATAGCTTCGAAGACTGTTTACCTGTTACAGTGTTTAGACGACAGAGAGACGCCACGTTGGGTTGCCAAAACAAGTGGAAGAACAAGAATTTGGAGACATGGGTCGTCAGTGTTGTGTTTATTAATGTGCTGTTTTCATTCCCCCGCTATGAGTGCAGTTGGACAGAAATGCGTTTGTAAGGAACATTTTTTTACCTGAGAGCTTTTCGCATCTGGAAATGATGAAATCCGGATTTGACACTCGTCTCCTTTTAAAAAAGACATGGCTCCAGTTTGTGTTGATTGTCCTGTGTCTACAGATTTGTTAGGTGTGTGTGAGAGCAGGGCCCTTTGTTTGTTCATTCAGATGGCAAAGTGATGGCAAAGTCAAAATGATTTAGTTAATAAGTTAACAGTATGTTAATATCACTGCAATATCATAGTACAATATTATAGACTGAAAGATCCGCTGTAAATGCTGCTCTCCAAGTGTAAACATGTAAACGCCACAATCAAACTATTACTGTCGTGTCGAATTTTTGCCGCATTTCGTGGCAGAATAGTCTATACACACACAACTTTCTGACACTACCTACTGAGAGCATCTAAGTTACAGAGAAATGCAGAGGATTTTTTTTCTCCCATTCGCTGTGCGGTATCAAACACTTCATTAAAACTCCACTCTCCAGCAGTTCATCGCTTTCAATATCTCGTGTGTGACCGGGGACATGCAGGAAATGTTCCTGAATAAAAGTGAAAATGCCAAACTCGACAAATCAATAATTTGGCAAATAATTTGATTACTGATGTCCATGTAAACACAGTCACTGTCTTTCTCCCTTGCGTCTGTGTGTTTGTTTTGCCTCTGTGAAAATCAGCGCATGCCCAAATGGAAACTTTCCATGTTTGCAAATCCTTCCTTCTTTCCCTCCCTCGACACTCCCACCTAAACAGAGCTGGACACGCCCACTTTCCTGACTTTTTCCAAACTAGAGGTGTGAAAACACCCTGCTGAGACAGGGGGGTTTCGTGGTCCTTTAACGGCTTACTCACACTATGCTTTCTGAACCGTGCCCAGGCCCGTTTCCCAGATTGTTTGAGAAGTGTGAGTGCTCTGAATTGGGCTCAGGCACGGTACACTTGGGCGGCCCTGGCCCGGTTGGAAGAGGTGGGCCTGAGCGCGGTTCACTTAGGCACGCTTACAGTGTGAGTGCAAGCGTGCCTGAGCCCGAAACTAAAAGCGAGACGTGACTTTTAAGGGACTGTTTCATATGGATTAATTAATTATTTATACTGTTCAATGAATGCAATCTGTCGTAGATTATTAAAGACGCAAATCCCTCACTGCACATCAGCTGCGCCTTCAGCAAACTTCCTAATTCCTGCAGCACGAGGACTTTATGATTGTTTATGAGCGTCAAAAGTGGCTGATTTGTTCAGTGAAATATTAGACTGTCACTGCATATCAAATGACTTAAACGATATAACTAAAGAAATCTCCACTGTGCTGAGCGAGAGCGCTTACTAAACAGCGCATCATCGATGACGTAAGCGAGCCCAGGCCTGAATGTAATGTGCGGGCCGTCGGGGAGATGGGAGGGGCGACAAGCGTGCTTTGGCCCGGTTCAAGGCAACAATGCATAGTGTGAGTATTGCCTAAGAGTCAGTAAATAGTATGTTTCAATTTTTTTAGGTGAACTATCCCTTTAAATCAGCAAAAGCCCTTATTCCCCCAGAGGCTTAATTTGTAAAGTGTGTGTTGTTGCATCTAGGAGTATAGAGCGTGTAATTTGGACTCGTGTGCTGAAGTGAGGCGAACAACACCGTGGACCCCCTGGTACCCTGTTAATGTGACTCAGCTGGGAGCGCGGCAGGAGCAGAGGGTCCGGTATACCTGTAGAGCTCTGCTGGCAGACCCTCACGACTTACAGCTCGGCAAACGCAAGATAGAGACGCGCCTCTGTCCCACCACTGACGGAGCTGCTGCCTGCGAGACTGACGGTACACACACATACACATATGTGCAGCTATCTTAATAGGGACATACATAGATGTAATGTTTTTTATACTGCACAGACTTAACTGTGTATCCTCTCCCCCTAAACCCAACCCTCACAGAAAACAAGCTGCATTTTTACAGTTTCAAAATTGTTTCTTTTTGTTTGATTTATGAGCTGTTTTCCTCACAGGAAACGAAAATATGTCCCCACAAGGTCAGAAATGAATAGTATTGCTATATAACATATGGAATGCAAGACACAGATACACCACAGCCTCAGCATTATTCTGTCGCCCACTGAACTAGTAAACTAGCACTGCATAATAATAAATAAATAATAAATTAATTAGGTGGCACGGTGGCTCAATGGTAAGCGCTGTCGCCTCACAGTAAGAAGGTTGCTGGTTTGAGTCCCGGCTAAGCCAGTTGGCATTTCTGTATGGAGTTTGCATGTTCTCCCCGTGTTGGCGTGGGTTTCCTCCGGTGCTCCGGTTTCCCCCACAATCCAAACACATGTGCTATAGGCGAATTGAATGTGTATGTATGTGTAATGCAATAATTGTGTGTGTGTGAATGAGTGTGTATGGATGTTTCCCAGTACTGGGTTGCAGCTGGAAGGGCATCCACTGCATAAAAATTATGCTGGAATAGTTGGTGGTTCATTCTGCTCAGGCAACCCCTGATAAATAACTGACTATGCCGAAGGTTAATGAATGAATGAATGAATAAATTAATTAAGTTCAATAAAGTTAGAAATTAATAAAGTAATTAGGAAGTCAATTTGTTTTGCTGTGAGTTTGCAGAGCCACAATTTGTGATTTTACATTATTTACATACTTTTGTTTATTTGTAGTCTTTGCAATTTTATGGCATTACAAACAATATCAGTTTTATTTGGATTCATCATGCATCTCTGCTATAATACTATAATGCTTTTTTATTTGCAGGTCTGGTTGAGGATTTGTTGAGAATGGGTCGACCTGTAACACGAGTGCAAGGAGCCGCCTGGGCATCATGGGAAACCTGGTCTACATGTTCAAAAGAATGTTCCAAAGGCTTCCGCACACGCAAACGCTCCTGTGCCGCTCCGGATGGCAAGAGCACACCGTTCGCCTGCAGCGGAGCTCCGGTCGAGTATCAAGACTGCAACACTCAACCCTGCCCAGGTCAGACAGGACAATATGATGCTTACAGACTTACACTTCACTTACAGTACAATTTTCATTTATTTTTCAAATTTTTTTCACGGTATTTCTTGTTATATATTTCCACTGGAGAAAGTCCGGTACTTATTTTAGTTTGGCTAAGAAGATTTCTTTAAATGTAAAAAACAGCTTTAAATTATTTCTCTCGTTTGGCTACAGAACAAACCACTGTTGTCTAATGACTAAGGCCCAATCCCAGTTCTACCCCTTAGACCTTTCCCTTACCCCTATCCCTTGTTTTGCACGTTCACGTGAAGGGGTGGGGGTGTGCCAATTATCATTAGCTTAAAGGCATAGGGCTAAGGGGAAGGGCTAGATACCCCTCAAAACGAAGATTTTTCAGGACCACACTCGAAAGCAAGGGAAAATTTCCTAGAATACACCATCTACAACAGCAGCACGGCTGCACACGCAATTGAAGAGATGCACAAATTAGTTTTTTTTGTCATTATTACAAATCTTGTTTAAAAATTTATTTTAAAAAGGCTAAAAATGTTGTATTTAACTGTATGTAATACATATTTTTTTAAATAACTAAAAATAATATTAAAAATAATAAGAAAAAAAATTAATTAATTAAATAGCTCTTATATTACCCCTTTAACAAGATGTAAGATAAGTCTTCAGTGTCTCCAGAATGTGTCTGTAAAGTTTTTTGTTTAAAATACCCATCAGATCACTTATTTTACCCTGCTAAATATATGAATTTTGGTGTAAGAGGACATTGTAGCAGTTTTTGATGTCTGTGCCTTTAAATGCAAATGCGCTGGTTCTCCCCGCCCACTGTTCCCACATGCATGTCTGCTTCTCCTGCATTATGTCAGATAAACAGCAGTCAGTGACAGAGACAGACACAGATAAAGCAGAGATTCGGTTTATGTAGGTAATCCAAGTAAGGCTATTTGATATATTTGTTGTGGAATTTATTCAAGCCTTTCTGCACAGTTCACAGTACACACACACACACACACACACACACACACACCCACACACACACACTTAACTTTGCACTGTTTCTGCACATCTACTTGCAGCAAATATGACAGGATACAAGTTATTATACACTGCTGTATGGATATCCATTATGCTACTGTACAAAATAAACCTGAATTAGGGTGCTTTCACACTTGGTCTGAATACCTGGTCCGTACTCAAGTTCGATAGTCCCCCCTCGGCTGGTTTGTGTTCACACTGTCTTCTTTCTTTCTGAACCCCAGTACACTTGCGCCATCAAGCTGCTGTTTTGTTTACAGCTGTTGCCAGGTGACCGCCATGAAAGCAAAGCATCAAAATGGAGACGTTCGCATATCACTGTCGTTCTGATTTTACTGAATCTTTTAGTTTTGTTATCAAAACCAAAATACAGAGAGCCACTTGTGTCTATCTGCTGCAAAAACATTTCGTTCAGTAAGTAACAGTAAGTGTTCAGAACATCACACAAGGTCTGCAAAAGTCGTTTTTGGTGGAGACAAGCAGACATTATCACTGTTTGCACTGGGTCAGTCCCACTTGTCGCTAAAGTGATACACAGACATACAGACACGAATGAACGTTATGAAAACTAAAGTTTGTTGTACAGTTGGCGGTTTCACTTTAAGGTATTTGGTACGATTGCATTAATTTCATAAGTGAACCGTACCAGAGTTCGCTTAAACCGTACCCCAGACCACCTCTTTCAGGCGGACTCGAGTACGGTTCATGGGTGTGCACCCGAGTTCAGAAGACAACGTTTACACTAGCTAAACGTACCATACTCTGATGTCAAACAAACCCCAGTGTGGACCAAAAGTGCTTGTGGAAAAGCACCCTTAAAGGGTCATGAAACACCAAAACACATGTTTTGAGCTGTTGACAGTCATATATGTGTCCCACGCTGCTATAAACACTATTAGGACACGTATATTGCACTAAAAAGTGAAAATTGGTTGTTTTTGCATTATTTTGAGCAAATTCATTTTTCTGGTTTAAAAAACTAATTTTTGAAGCTGCGTCACAGCGATAAGATACTTGCGTGAAAATCCAGCGTGGAGATTGGCTGTCTGTACCTGCGAGAACATTGTGATGTCTCTGAGTATGCTGCATTAATTCATGAGAAAGACTTTGTTCAAACCAATCAGCGCGCTCTATTGTGTACGCGGCGCAACTTCATTAATATGCATGATAGCTTTATAGACTGTTTTCCTGTTACAGTGTTCAGACGACAGAGAGACGCCACGTTGGGTTGCCAAAACAAGTGAAAGAAGGAGAATTAGGAGACATGGGTCATCAGTGTTGTGTTTATTAATGTGCTGCAACGAAGGTTTTGTTTTCATTTTCCCTCTATGACAGCGCTGCTGGACTCACGTGTGGATTACAGTGCACGCAACAGAAATGCGTTTGTAAGGAACATTTTTTACCCGAGAGCTTTTCGCATCTGGAAATGATGAAATCCAGATTTGCCGCTCGTCTCCTTTTTAAAAAAAGACAAAGTTTCAGTGTGATTGTCCTGTCTTGACAGATTTGGTAAGTGTGTGATCAGTGCCCTTTGTTTAACCCAGATGGCAAAGTTACTTCGTATCGTCAGCAGTGCTCTTTCAGTTTTTGAAGACATACCATAGTCGCCGCATTTTGTGACAGAGTAGCCTATATACACACGGCTTTCTGATGCTATCTACCGAGTGCATAAGTTACAGAGAAATGCGGAGGATTTCTTTCTCCCATTCGCCGTGCGGTATCAAACATACCATTAAAACTTCACTCTTCCAGCAGTTCCTCGCTTTCAATATCTCGTTTGTAACGGGCGACATGCAGGAAATGTTCCTGAATAAAAAGTGAAAGTGCCAAACTGCAGTTAAAGTCGAAAAATTAATAATTTGGCAAGTAATTTGATTACTGATGTCCATGTAAACACAGTCACTCTCTTTCTCTCCTGCGTCTGCGTGCCCAAACAGAAACTCCCATATTTGCAAATCTTTCCCTCTTTCCCTCCCCCGACACTCCCACCTAAACAGAGCTGGACACGCCCACTTTCCTGCCTTTTTCCAAACTAGAGGTGTGAAAACACCCTGCTGAGACAGGGGGGTTTCATGGCCTTTTAACATCCACAAATCGGGACTATGATTGTATGATTGAAGTGTCCTCATATATAGTACTGACACTATGCAGATATGGTGATTTGCAGAGCAGTTATGAATTACATAGCAATCTTTTTCTTTATTACAAACATGCACTGTTTTACGTAAACTCATTCTTAAGGTGCAGCTGATCACAGAGAGTCAGAACAATGCAAATCCTGTTCTTTGGACATATTTATATGCATTACTACGAAGACATGTTAATACACTCCTGTCAATCAATTTGGTGGGCGGGGAAACTGCACTCCTACGTCTTGTTGCGGTGGACCTCAAAATCACTGGGATTTAGATCCTATTTTAACATTAAAATTAAAAAAGAGACTGTTTGTATTACTCCAATATGACTGTGGACACACTATACCTAACAGTTCTGTTCACTTTCAAACATTGGTTTTGCATCATGTACCCTTATCTAAATAAAAAGGATGAAGATGACCAGATAGGAAAAGTAAATACTACCAAACATAGTGTAATAGCGGGTGTTGTTTTTCAGTGAAGGGGGCGTGGTCATGCTGGTCTTCCTGGTCTCAGTGTTCTACTTCATGTGGTGGCGGTCATTACCAGCGCTCTCGTTCCTGCTCGAACCCTGCGCCAGCTTATTCTGGAGACATCTGCATCGGCCTGCACACAGAGGAGGCGCTCTGTAACACACACGAGTGTGAAGGTGGGGAAACGCAACATTTCTTTAAAGGGGAGCTATTATGCTAAATCACTTTTATAAGGGGTTTAAACACAGTTATGTGGCAACAGTCTGTGAATATAACCGGTTTATAGTGGTAAAAATGTATTTATTTTATTTATTATAATCACACCTGATAATCTCTTGTTGATCTCTCCCTCATTGTCTTGTTTTTGAATCTGCCACTATGCTGACACACAGGCATTTGTAGCTCCGCCCTCTTCTGAAAAGAGCACAATCTCAATAATAGTTATTAAATGTGTTCTGTTTTTTCTTTCTTTGCTGTTTCAGGTGGGTGGGGGGTGTGGTCAGAGTGGGCGGAGTGTAATGGGGAGGGGCTTCAGCTCCGGGCTCGTACATGTGAAATAAGCCCCGCCTCCTGTCTAGGAAACGCCACAGATCAGAGACTGTGTCGGCCCAATGAGAGCGCAGGTCAGTTCAGCTCAGCTCAGTACCCTCTTTTCCTTCATTTCTGATTCACAAACACTCGTCCTGTTCTCAACTCTAGTGCTGTCAAAAGGACAGAAGAGGAGCACAAACTGTGGAGGTGAGTCCAAAACTTACACTACCAGACAAAATATTTTTTTATGTTTTAACAAAAGCCAATTTTGCTCACCAAGGCTGCATTTATTTGATGAATAATACACTTAAAATCTGTTACATTTTGAAATAATATTACAATTTTAAATAACTATTTTCTTATTACTGAATGTAGTTTCAAATGTAATTCATTGCTGTGATTCAAAGCTGAATCACTCCAGCCCTCAATGTCACATCATCCTTCACAAATCATTATAATATGATGATTTGCTGTTCCATTATGATCAGTTATTATCACTCATAATGATTCTTACAGTTTTCAGTGCTAAAAACATTTTGTCTTGCTTCATAGTATTTTAATTTTAGGATTCTTTGATTAAAAAAGGAAAGTTTTGCTTTAATTTGCAATATTTTTAAAATAGTATATTATAAATGTTTTTACTTTCACTTTTGGACAGTTTATTGATGAATAAAAGTAATTCAATTTGTAATGGTACTCTAGAATGATATTGCATCAGTTTCTCAAACTGACAACAACATTAATAATAATAATATACTACTACAACAACTACTGCTACTACTACTACTACTACTACTAATAATAATAATA
>CAIGQZ010000461.1:13451285-13461484 GCA_903798205.1 Danio tinwini | reverse complement strand
ATATATATATATATATATATATATATATAAACTTTTTTATTTATTTCTTTGATGTGCATCTCATACTGGGATGTCTTTTGCTGTATATTTTCAGTACTGACAAACAGTAAAAATTCTAAGCCCAAAAATCATAATACAGAATGGGCCATTTATATGGATACACCTTAATAAACATGGGAATGGTTCCTGAAAAGTGGATTGGTCGTGGGCCAGTTGAATGGCCCCCAAGGTCTCTCGATCTGACCCCTTAGATTTTATCTTTGGGGTTATCTGAAGGCAATTGTCTATGTAATTTATTAAGGTGTATCCATATAATCGGCCCACCCTGTATATTAATCTAAGAAGTTTTTATTTTATGTCATCTTTTTGTTATGATATTGGGACTATAAAAACATCCTTGAACAATCTCAGTTAAAAACATATTTTTGTGTTCTGTAAAAAAATTAAATATAGCAATAATGAAATGTCCTGCGTAAATATATGTATTTCTGTGGTAAAGTGTCTCCTCAACAAGGTGACTTGCAGGATAAAACCCATACTGTGACGTGAGTTTTTATGTGAACTGTCTGTCACAAGTAGTAAAAGCTGCGTACTTGAGAGGAATACAGCTGTAATCCAGTCCAAGCTCCATCAATCATGAGAAAATCCTCACAGGAGTCAATGATTGTGACCTTCTGCAGATGCAGATCTACACACCACCAGCAGTCCAACTAAAACGCTTCAATCAGCTTGAACATTCCTGAGTCACTAAAGAGAGAAGAAATATTCTTCTTAAAGGAATAATTCACCCAAAAATGAAAATTACCCCCTAATCTAAACACCCTCATGCCATCCATGCAACATTACAAAATACATACAGTGGGGGAAATGTCACCATTTTTGTCAGAAAACATATTTCTAAAGGTGCTGTTGACTTGAAATTTTCACCGGATGTTGGTAACAACCCAGAAATCCATATATAAAACAAAACTAATTTGTTTCCACAAATTAAGTTCTGTGTAATAAAATATAATGACACAGGGAAAAAGTATTGAACACATGAAGAAAGGGAGGTTTAAAAAGGAGCCCAGTGAACGCCCAGAGAGCAGCTGAAATCTCTCAGCAGTCCTTCAGCAACCCTCTGCCCTTTGTCATTGTTAATGAATATGCTTCAGTCCGACATCGACATTACCAGAATGATGAAGATGGACATTTTAGCAAGACAATGATTCAAAACACAGTCAAGGAAACTCCCGAAGGGTTTCAGAGAAAGAAAATCAAGCTGTAAATTGGCCCAGCCAATCACCTGATATAAATCCAATAGAAAATACAAAATAAAGCTCAGATTTGATAGACAAGATGCACGAAACCATCAAGATTGGTTAAATTCAGTGAAAAAAATCACACCTGAGCAATTTATGTGACTTCATTCTCCAAAGACGTCTTTATCAAGCTGCCATCACCTAAAAAGCCTTTTATATAAAGCCTTTCTCCTTGTGTCGTTTCATTGTTATTACACATAACTAATTTTTCTTGTTTTTGTTTTATTGTTATGTTTGTTATTTTTACCAAAATTTGGTTCAATTCCATGTCAACAGCTCCTCTAGAAATATTATTCCCATCAAAAAGCATGATGTTTTTCAATAATACTAATTTCCCCCACTGTAGATGCGGAATATAATACATATATACAGCAAGATTCATTCGGTTTTTTTTCAGCTTAGTCCTTTTATTAATCTGGGGTCTGCCATAGCGGAATGAACCACCAACTTATCCAGCATATGTTTTACACAGCGGATGACCTTCCAGCTGCAACCCAACACTGGGAAACACCCATACACTGTTGCACACACTCACATACACTACGGCCAATTTAGCTTTTTCAATTCACCTGTACTGTATGTCTTTGCACTGTGGGGGAAACCGGAGCACCCGGAGTAAACCCACGGGAAGAACATGCAAACTCCACACAGAAATGCCAACTGACCCAGGTGGGGCTCGAACCAGCAACCTTCTTGCCGTGAGACGATTGTGCTACTCACTGCGCCACCATGCTACCAGCAAGATTATAATAAAAAATAAAAATTGTAAACAGCATCAGGGCTTGATGTTAACACCCGCCAGCCCGTCAAATGCGCTAGATTTCAGCTGTGGTGGATTACACAGACACCCCCACTAGCCACTTTGGCTGGTTAAAAATAATTTTTAAATTGCTAGAGCTGCCTCGTCACTAAAGATTAGAATGATAGTTTAAGACCGTTAGTCAATATGCGTGGAAATGTGCTCTTAGAGTCTAGCAGCACGGTTGATAAGTGTTCGTGTGAGCAAAAGAAAGCAGGTGAATACTGAATGAGAGGATGATCAGGCGCACGGTGAGACACAGGCGTCAGTGAGCGAGGCACAGCTGATGTGATGTGCACGAGTGCTTAAAAGCTCCGGTTTCTTTGCTCAAAACAAATGTGCCTGGAAACGCAAGGTGCGATCGTTTCTTTTTGAAATGGATTGGAAATAGCTGTGCTTATGCTGGCTGCTTTTAAGACAGGATTTCCGTGGGGTCTTAAAAAGTCTAAAATTTAAAAATCTAAATTTTAGGCGTTAAAAAGTCTTAAATTCACTGTTTTAGGTCTTAAATATTTTTTGCACAGGTCTTATTTTTTCGATGTCCATGTAACTACATCTATTGCTCATTTAAATTCTTTTTTGTTGTTGTTGCTTGGTTTTCGTGGTGTAGTTCTTTATCTCACTAGTCCAATTGTAATTTGCGGTATTACAACTACAAATGAGACCAACATGCAATAGCCAATCAGCTTTCTGTTATTAAATTCAGTGCGCGCCACAAATGTGACTTGGTTGCTGTGTTTGCGGAGGTTCGCTTTGGGTGCTCGCGACATGATTTCGGCTGGCGGAGCACACAAAACTTTTTGAATCTGGAGCAAACAGTTTGCACAGCGCCGCATTTGAATTGAATATGAATCACTGAAGAGATTTTGTCTGAAACCGCTACGCCTGTACAGACATCTTTATGATCCGTCCATGCGTGATCAGAGATAACCAGATGCACAATAATTCTTGGCTAGAAATTGCAACAGCAGTAGGAAAGGAGGAAAGTTTTTGTAAAATTTTTGAAAAACTTGAGGGATACGTTTGTTAAAACCAAAAAGAGAGGCCATGCAAAAGTGGAGACCCTTGTGGTTTTAATATCACAGAATATGTCTTTCCACCAGTTTTACACTGATGTATGTGTTACAATTTTAAATATAAAACTATTTAATAGTTACAAACTAAAATGAACAAAATTATTTCTTTGATAACTGGAAAGGAATATTTGAACCTATCGGTTTACAATATACTGATGCCCTGTTTCTAGGCTTTATTGGTGATAATCGTCAGGAATTTTAGACTATTATTGCCTTTTTAGCTTATACTGTAAGGAGAGGACAGAAACTAGCCAGACAGTAATGTGTAAATTATGGAGTGGGCAAAAAAAACGTCAGTATTTTTATTATTAAGTGTTTGTGGTGGGGAAGGCGTGATCGAACACCCAAAAAGGGGGGAGAGCAAGCGGAGACACCGGCGGCTGGTCAGTGGTCCAATCATAAATAATCAGTAACACCTGTATTTTCTAGTGATTGGGCCGGAGAGACACCTTCATAAGGGGAGGAGAAGGAACAGCCGAGAGAGAGAGGAGAGCCAAGCCTGCACACACACACACACACACACCCAGACTGCAGCACAAGCTCGAAAAATAAAAGAGTTGTGCTTACCTGATATCGCCGACCCTGTCTTCTTCTTCCTACACAACGAACTTTACTACAGTGTTCTTGTTTTTTGTTTTAATTTTTTTCATAATAAAAATATGTTTGTAGAGCAACCCATGTTCTGTTGTCATTAATATTTAACTTCAATTGGTAGAACTGTCCGAGATGTGAACAAAAGCAAGTGGTGCATCAAAGTTTGATTTAAAAAAATCTTGAATGGTTATAAAAAATCTTTATAATCATTATAACAAATTATACTTTTTTTTCAATTACTTTAAAATTTTTGAACAATATTAATGATTTGACGTAGTTCTGGAAACTTCCTACTTCTCTGTTTATCCGTCTGATTTTACGGTGGGTTTATTTTGACCGCCCTCTGTCGTTTTAAAGAGCCTCATCCGTTTGAGGTGCACGCAGTCAGTGGAGGTGTGTGGTGTGGCGTCAGGCGAAAGTATAAATCAGCCTTAAGATGTTTGTTTGTTTTTTCCTTGTAGTTTAATGGCCATCTAACCTGTCTTCAGTACTGTTTAATTTAAATGCATTTATTTTGCCATTAATGTTGTGATTTTTGCATTTTCTCTTTATTTGTATGCGTGTTTTTGATTTTGTGATATAGGTCTTAAATGAAATATTTAATGGTCTTAAAAGTCTTAAATTTGACATTATGATATCTGCAGAAACCCTGTCAAGAGATCTCCAGATTTTTTTTTTTTTGCAGCAGCAGCAGCGGTTGCCGCTTTCGCTTTTACCATTCTTTGAACAGATTATTACTGGGCCTAACATTAATCGTGTGCATATGATGATTCTTTCACTATAACACAAAATGGGTTTTTTTTTCAGAACAGTTATTTTTGCTAATATGGTTTAATTATCATCCTTTACAATAACATTGCTTTAATAGGAGATTACTCTCCATTTATCGCTAGTTACCTGATGATCTGGGACCTCCAGAGCCTGGACAGACTACTGTATAGTTTATAGTGTATAGTTTTAGATAAATGAGAATATTTTTTAAGAACATATTTGTTCAATAAAAAGTGTATGTACACTGCTATATTTAGCTTGTTTTGACACATTTTTAAAATTTGTGCAAGGAAATAATTAGTTCAGGGAAAAAAGTAGTCCGAGAAATAATCAGAGAAGGTGTCACAATGGCGGAGTGGGTAGCACGATCGCCTCACAACAGGAAGGTCGCTGGTTTAAGCCTTGGCCAGTTGGCATCTGTGTGGAGTTTGCATGTTCTCCCCGTGTTGGCGTGGGTTTCCTCCGGGTGCTCCAGTTTCCGCCACAGTCCAAAGGCATGTGGTATAGGTGAATTGGGTAAGCTAAATTGTTCATAGTGTATGTGTGTGAATGAGAGTGTATGGATGTTTCCTAGAGATGGGTTGCAGTTGGAAGGGCAGCCGCTGCGTAAAATATATGCTGGACAGGTTGGCGGTTCATTCCGCTGTGGTGACCCTAGATTGATGGGGGGACTAAGCCAAAAAGAAAATTAATGAATAATCAGAGAAAAAAATATGGTAAATCCTTAGTGTTGATCATACCTGCCAACACTCCCGTTTTTCCCAGGAGTCTCCCGTATTTCAGACCCACCTCCCGGTTTGTAATTTCTCCCAAAAAAAAACTCCCGGAATTTCAACCCCTTCTCTCAGTCCTTAGGTGATTGATACAATCTGTAACACCCCATTCACATGGGGCTTCAGCGTCAACGCTTGACAAAGGGCGTGTCTGAAGTTGGGGCTGACGCGATCGTCATAGCAGCGTCAGCTAATGAAATTAGTCAGCAATCGGCTACTGTCTGAGCTGGCGTATTTGCATACAGCAATCTGATTGGCTGGCGCTTCCATCGGCACTTAAAGAGTTGAGAAAGTCCCAACATTGGTCCCAACTTCTGCAGGGTAAAGTCTAGATTGAATATGCGGCAGGCCGGAAGTGCAATATGCACAATAATATAGCAGCATTTTTTATGACACTGCATAACAATAATTCATATTTTTACAGTACTGTGACGGTTGGGTTTAGGGTTGAGGTGGGGGTAGAGGTTAAAAAAATAAAATTTATTGGGTATTTTAATATATAAGATAAATAATACTCAGTACAACTACTGTTTTTACGCTTCTGTGACGGTTGGGTTTAGGGTTGGGGTGGGGGTAGACTTTAATAAAATACAATAAATCTGAAATTTTATAAATATCATAAATAATTGTGATCAACGCCACTGAAGTGGGGCCGACGGATCCACAATGCAGTTCTGACGTCACCCATTCAAAGTGAATGGGAAGCTTTGAAGTTGACGCCCCCTGTAAATGGGGTGTAACACCCCCGCATCGCCGACAGACCAGGCACCCCGTCCAGTCGCTCTGCTCACCCAATCCTCCCACCCCCCACCCCCCATCTTCCGGATTTTCAAAGACAAATGTTGGCAGGTATGGTGTTGATCCCTAAAAAGTGATGTGAAATTTAAAAAAAAACGTTAAGGAGGCATGAGGACATAACTCATAATTTAAATCAAGTAATTTTAGCATGCCAAAGTCAAATATATGCATATAAAATATATTTTCCCAACAACAGAATTATGGCTAGTGGAAATGGTGAGTGGCTGGTAATGTTGGAAAACTACTAGCCACAGTGGCTGGTGATCAGAAAGGTTAATGTCAAGCCCTGAACAGCATACTGCCATTGTGTAAATATTACGCAATGAAAGGTTACTGTGGTCTAATTGTGAGTATGAGCAAAAAGTAGATTACTCTATTTACATGTGCTTAATCTGATTAGATAATCCAGATGATACCTTAACCAATGTAAGGTATACCCATTTTGGATGAGCATGTGGTGGAGAAATCAGCTCAAAAGGGGTCTCTGGTCATGGCTATGTTGATGATTGAACACAGATGAGAGGTTTTAGAGCCACAAACGTCCATTGGATATGCGTGACACCAACACCAGACTATGTACTATGAAGAAACTTCTCAAGAACCTGATGTGGATTCAAAGAAATGGTGATTATGCTGCCAAAATATTAAGATCGCCTCGATTTCTACAGACGTAATCAAGTCGGTCAGTGCAAACACACACCCGAGATGCTGGTTTGAGTCTTTTAGAGGTTATAAAGAGCATGACATCATCAGCGTTGGTGAATAAAATAATAGTTAAAAGCATGAATGAATGAATGATGTCTGTCCTGAGACTATATTACTGACTGCTCACCGTCTGAAGAGACTCACAGACTCATTAAGGTCTTATTGTTTACTCGTTTGTTTTCAATTTAGTCTGTGATGTGTGGTTTGTTTAATGAAAGGGTAAACTGATGGTATACATTTCCATTCAGAGCACTTCATATTAATTTGCTCTGGAATATTGTTTGGGTTTTTTATTAGCTGCAGTGCCGCTCGGACATGGACGTAATCATTTATCATCATTACACACATAAACACAGACAGAGAGTATTTTTTTTACCTCTTAATCTCCAAAGGATCAATGTTAGAGTGAGAAGGGTGAAGTTATAGAGATGCTTTTTCTCATTGTGCCAGAAAAGGTTGCCAAGTTTACCTGAATTCACCCTATAGTTTATAACTAATAGATTAACATTAAAATACAGTAAAAGTCATGTGAGGTGAACAAAACTTTCTTAGTTCTGTAAGGTTCTGCTTTGTAAAATTCTTGTAAATAAAACCCAGTTATATTTTTATTAGTGAAATATGAAGTAACTTGGGCGTCGTGGTGGCATAGCGGGTAGCACAATCGCCTTACAGCAAGAAGGTCGCTGGTTCGAGCATTTCTGTGTGAAGTTTGCATGTTCTCCCCGTGTTGGGGTGGGTTTTCTCAGGATGCTCTGGTTTCCCCCATGCACAGTCCAAAGACATGCGCTATAGGTGAATTGAATAAGCTAAATTGGCCGTAGTGTATGTGTGTGAATGCAAGAGTGTATGGGTGTTTCCCAGTGTTGGGTTGCGGCATTTTCCGAAAAGAAAATGAATGAATGAATGAATGAATGAATGAATGAATGAAGAAACGTTTTAAAGTCAGCATGGAATCTAAATGTAGTGTTCGTTTTGCTAGCTCACATTGATTGCTATTATTAAGGTTTGTTTTGGTCAACTTCAATCAAAGTCTGAACATATACAACTTTAAAATGATGTAGTTCATTTAATTTGTTAATATATAACAAATATATTTGTTATATATTAACATATTTCACCATGTTGTTTAAACTTTATAGAAAAAAATATATATATATATATATATATATATATTCTCAAATCAAGCCGTTTAAAAACATGTATGCCAGATTGTTAGAGGAATTCATTATAGCATAATTTGAATAAAGAATGAAACAGTTAGCCTAACAATTGAACAAGTAAACTATTGTCTAAGTTGTGGTAAGTTCATCTTGAATGGAGGACTTGCCGCTTTTCTCTCTTCTCATTATTAGGTCAACATCGCCCTCTGCGGTCAACACTCATACACAGTTATTCTGTTTCTGTTCTTAGGAAGCTGGGCCACTGCTCTTGGTGCGTGTTCAGTGTGTGTTACTTTGTATGTGAGCAAAATCCAGATTACAAAAGATCACTTCTTTTAATACCTCTTGTTCTTGTAACATTAAAGTTAAAACGGAGTTTGTTATGGCAAGCCTGTTTAGGAACCACATAACAACGCTCAGGTAACCGACTAGTTAATTGGCGCCAACATTCGCGCAGGCAAACGCCACTCAATTTTTCCTCTGAAAAAAAAAACATCATGCGTATATTAATACGTTTAAACTGTAAGTTAAGCTTAATTCTGTAATTTGTGTATGTTATAAGCGGTTTAAACTGTAACTTTATTCTGTCATTCACGTATGTTGTCGCGCAAATTATGAAGGGATGCACACGAGGCCTGATTTTCTCCCCAAACCTGTTTGGTTAGTGAGTGTCTCACCCACAGCCGGTCAAACTGGAGAAACAGACACTCACGGCTGGAGCACTCACACTGAGGAAACTTTTATTAGTTTAGTTTTATTTCGGTTGACTTTACACCCTCAGGATGAGTGGTCGCCTTTGGACCGAGGAGCAGTTCAACTGTCCGGTCTGTTTGGATCTTCCAACCGACCCCGCAACCATCCCTTGCGGCCACAGTTACTGCATGGACTGCATTGCGGATTATTGGAATAACGAGGGCAGGAAAAACGGCTCCTACAGCTGTCCTGAATGCCGGCAGACCTTTAACCCACGTCCCACTCTCTGCCGGAACACCATGCTGGCCGAAGCCGTGGAGCAGCTCCGCCGCGGGACCCTCAGCACCGCAGGCCGCGAGTCCATCAAGAGCGCGCGGCGAGCAGCAAACTCCGCGTCTGAGAAAGCAAACAAAGTCACTCGGAAAAAGCTGCCGGGTTCAGCCGTGCCATGTGACCGCTGCCCGGAGCCCAAAGCGGCCGTGAAGACGTGTTTGGTGTGCATGGCGTCATTCTGCGAGACTCACCTAAAGCCCCACAACATGCAGGAGAAGCTGAAGAGCCACGAGCTGATCGCACCCACCGGAGACCTGAGCCAGAAGATCTGCCCCGAGCACAAGTACCTGCAGGAGTTCTTCTGCCGCTCCTGCCAGATGTTCGTCTGCTGGCTCTGCACCAGCAACCAGCACAAAGGCCACGAGAGTGTGTCCACGCAGGCCGAGAGGTCCGACAAACAGGTAGGAAAAACATCTTCACACATAGACGTCACCTATATACTGTATAACGGTAGGTTAACTAGGGTTGATGGGAGGGTGAATAGGGTGTAAAAAGTTTGCTGTTTTCATGATTATTATTATGTAACTGTGTAATCTGTTGTGATATGCAAATAAAAAAATTTATATATTGTACAAAAAAACTGTAGGTAACTATGTTTATATGTTATAACTTTAATTGTTAAAAGCTATTAGTTGCAAGTTAATTAAAGTTATTAGTAACTAATAAAGTTATGGAGCCAGATTTGTCTAAAAAATAATACATTTACAAAATAAAAATTATTTATTATTTACAAAATCGAATTCGTTAATTCAAAACACGATTCAAAAATACACAAATCCTATTCATGAATTTAAAACAAGAATCAAAAGTACGAAAATCCAATTTATAAATTCATAACATATTTCAAAAATACACAAATCCTATTCGTGATTTCAAAACACAGTTCATAAACACAAATACAATTCGAAACTTCAAAACACAATTCATAAACACAGAAATATAATTCGTAACTTAAACAGTTTAATACAAAAATACAATTTATAACTTCAAAACACAATTCATAAATACACAAATTTAATTCATAACGTCAAAACACAATTCATAAATACACAAATGCTAATGGTGAATTCAAAAATAGATAAAAAAAAATGCACAAATCCTATTTTGTGATTTCAAAACAGTTTATAAATACACAAAACACAATTCATTACTTCAAAACACAATTCATAAATACAAAAATACACTTTATAACTTCA
>CAIGQZ010000461.1:13405993-13436189 GCA_903798205.1 Danio tinwini | reverse complement strand
ATATATATATATACAAACTTTTATTTTGGATCGTGATTAATCTTGTCCCAGCACTAATTAAAACATAAACATGGCAAGAAGACACTTTTACTTTATTTTTGTGCTTTAAAAACAACCTTAAACGTCTTTCAGCCATCTTTTTCTGTCAGTCTGCAATTTTATCATGGATATAAAGTCAGTGGCAATAACTTTCTGTTGGTTTGAGACCACGCCCACACACTTATGAATCATCATGTGGGGGCGGAGCCTGAGAAAGGGAGGCATGTCTACGTGTGCGGCGTGGTTCATTTAGATTCCCCCATGGCGGAGTGGGCAGGGCCAATGATGTCGGGTGAGGGGGCGGGGCAGGACAGGACGGACTGGAGGCAGATGCGCTTCTACGGCCCACCATAACTGGGAGGCTTTGATTTCGCCGAAGGCCATCCAATAAACTTCCGCCTCCTGTTGCTAAAAAAGTGGCAGATTCCTGTGCATGGCCGTCATTGGCTTTTGACCCTTGCAGCACTTTTTTATCCAGACCAAGCTTTCGGAGATGCTCCACAAGGTTGACGCTGTGGCTCTCGGCTTTGATTGACTGGTTTTGTGGGCTGAGGAGATCTGGTCTTGGGGCGCGACCCAGTTTCAGCCCGTAAACGTCTTGCAGGAAGAGCTCAGCGGGACGGGATGCTAGGAAGTTGTCTGAGGACGTGGATCGGGGGTCGAAGGGCACTGGCGAAGCACATGGAGAATGCGAAGGGGAGTTTGGAGGTGTGCTGGGAAGAAGACGGAGAGAAAGAGGCTTTTTTGGAGGCGCCACAGGAGCAGGACCCTGAGCAGATATGCCCTTCTCTAGCAGGAGTTTGGCCAGTCCACCAGGGGGTGCTGCGGGGCGGCGGATGGGAAAAGAGTCGCCTAGACTCAGCCTGCATGGGGTCACTGGTGTACTGGGACCAGTGCGGAGAGAACTCGGGGTGTAATCACTCACTGAGGGACTGCAGACAAAGCTGATCAACACAAACCACACACAGAAATATAATCAAACAGATCCACACACAACTATATCATGAACAAAACTATTAGAAATAATTGTCAACTGAGAACACATTTTTTATTTTTAATCTATCTATCTGTCCGTCCGTCCGTCCGTCTGTCCGTCTCCATCCATCTATCTGTCTGTCTGTCTATGTATTTATCTAACAGTCCATCCATCCGTCTGTCTGTCTGTCTGTCTGTCTGTCTGTCTGTCTGTCCGTCTCCATCCATCTATCTGTCTGTCTGTCTATGTATTTATCTAACAGTCCATCCATTCGTCTGTCCGTTCATCCTCTGTTTCCAATTCAAATCTATACCAAACATGTATGTAAAAATAAAGTAAATCATCAAGCAATTAAATGTTGTTTATTAGAAATCGTACCTGGGTGTAACCTGTGTGCTGTCACTTGGATGCAGGATCCGGCAGGTGGTAAAGGTGTAGGTGGAAAAAGTGGAGCTCTGATATTTCCCAGGATTCATAGCTAAAGAAAAACAAACGGATCAACAAACATGCTCTATTTTATATACAGTTTAATGCAAAATTAACAGGCCTGTAGTCAGCCTGGTGAAAGTGGTGGTTCTTTTTCTCCAAAAGTGAACCTTTTTGCAGTTATACACCTCAATTTCTATTTAATTATGAGATTTAAATAATGCATTTTAGTGATATTTTTTTGCTGGATTAGCTTGTTGGATGGTCATCATAACCACACTTTCTGATGTACTGTACCAAAAATATTTCCTAAAGATTTAGAATAAAGGAATATGAATAAATACTTATTTTATTTTAAATGCTAATTTATTACATCAATTATCATTAGAAAAAAAATATATATATAAGAATAAAAAAATAGGAATCTGTTTAAGTTTTAAATTAAAAACTGTAGCCGATTGTCATTTATTAGGCAAATAACATTGGCCAGCACATTCAAGTGTCCTCAGTCAGAATTTGTCCATTTCAAAAAAATTATAATAAATAATTATGTAGAGCTTCACAATTTTTCTAGCTTCTTTAGTAAAAAAAACATTTGAAAATTCATGGATAACAATAATAGCCAAAATAGTATTATAAACAATTTAATTTGGGCCCCTTTTGGTGCTTTACACCTTTTTATTGGTATCTTTTTTCAAGAATAAGGTCAAGATTTAGAATAAAAGTTACTTGTAAAATGTTTACTCTGTTTAAAAACAATGCAGTAGCGAAAGATGACTTCTCTTACATCAGATTAGCTAAAGTCTTGCCGAAGCAACTGCCAACAGGGGATTCCGCTTGGTCTTAAAGCCTTTTTCAATGGGTATATTTACCATTAATGATGGCATACAGTCAAAATTGGACAAATGAGCTCCTGTATGGGACAAATTCTGGACCTTTGTCAGTGAGGGGTGGGTCTTCTGAACCCCCCGCTGGCTACGTGCCTGTTTAATGCTTTTTCAAATATTTCCCAAGTGGAGTTTAATGAAACATGGAGTTTATTTCACAGCATTTTCTATTATATATAAGTTTTCTTCTGGAAAATATTTAAATTTCTTTTAGTTTGGCTGGAATAAAAGCAGTAAAAAAATTTTCGATTCTAAGGTCAATATTATTAGCCTCCTTAAGAAATATATACATTTCGATTGGCTACAAAACAAACCACTGTTGTCCGATGACTTTCCTAATTAACCAAACCTGTCCAAATTAGCCTAGTAAAGCCCTAAATGTCACTTTAAGCTGAATACTAGTATCCTGAAAAATATCTAGTCAAATATTATGTACTGTCATCATGGCAAAGATAAAATAAATTAAATGATTAAAAAACTTATTGTTTAAACATGTCTAGAAAAGAAAATCTCTGCTAAATTTGGAAAATGTTTTTAAAAAAATATTACAAATTTTACAGGATATGACAATATACAAGCAGTGTTGTTCACAGTTACCAGTGGAGGGCGCTTTAGCTGAGAGGTTGAGGTGTAGTTGTGGAGCTTCTGATGCTGAGAGGCTAGAACTGACTGCAGGAGCACAGCTGGAGGACTGATTGACTGCTGTCGCCAAGGAAACAGCGGTTGCTATGTGCACAGGTGAATTTCTGAGGGGTGCAGGAAGGGGCGGGACATTGGCTGGGCTTCGGACACGCCTCTTCTCTTCCGGAGTGGATGAGGAACGCACATGAAAGGTTATTCCCTCTTCCTCCTCCTCCTCCTCCTCGTCTTCCTCTTTTGTCTTTGTGTCCCGCTGCTCCTCCGTCTTTCTCTTCTGTTCCAATGAGAGTTTCTCCTGGTCTTCGTCTTCTTCCAGGTCAGTCAGGTGGTAAACGCTGTCCTGAGGGAGCGGACGGAAGCCTTTGGTGACCACACCTGGATGGGGGTCTAGAATGGTGGCCAGGTGGGGTTTGGCTAGCTGCTGCCAGTGGTGAAGAGTCAGAGAGCCTGGAGACCAACATAACAAGAAAGGTTTTAACATTGGTGTCCAAACTCAGTCCTGGAGGTCCAGTGTCCTGCTAAGTTTAGATCCATCTTGCTTCAATACACCTGCCAGAAAGTTTCTAGTATATCCATTCAAATTAGCTGATTCAGGTGTGTTTGATTAGGGTTGGAGCTAAACTCTTTAGGACACCGGCCCTCCAGGACCGAGTTTGGACACCCCTGATTTAGGGTAATAAATGGTAAATGTTTCTACATACACACTACTGTCATTGCTTTTAAAGGTCCCGTGAAATGCTTTGAAATGGTTATTTTTATTCAATGTTTGATGTAATCTCAGACGGTAGGGCATAGTGTAGCTCCTCCCCTTTAAAAAAACAGCCAATAGTGCTTTGTTTTGTGAAGCCTGATTTATACTTTCGCCTGACGCCGCGTCACAGACCTCCACTGACTGCGTGCGCACCTCACGAAACAGACAAGGCTTTTATACTTGACGTGTTCGCCGTTGTGATATTCTTTAAAACGACAAGGGGTGGTGAAAAAAAAACTGACTTTAAAATCAGACAGATAACCATAGAAGTAGGAAGTTTCCGGACCTACGTCATATCATTAAAGGTGCTGTATGTAAGTTTTTGAGTCTTCTAAAGCATAAAAATACCATAATATGTGTGCAGATATTTCAGAAACATGCCAAGTGAACATACTTGTTTAACTAAAAAACAATGCTGAAGTCAGATATGGCGGAACGCTGTCTTTGTTTAGGTAAATTTAACCTGCACAGTTTAGCCAATTATATTTCAGCAGCCCGGGTTGCCTTGTTGGAAAACAGCGTATTTCATTTTTTGCTTTAGAAAGGCTCTGAAAGCATGCGTCCGTGACCGAAAATGCAACCTCCGGTCGACAGTATCAGACATCGAAATGAGACAGATTCAGTTCCACATGAGGTTATTAATTAGCAAATTATATAAATATTACGAATGTAAACATTAGGTGAGCAGGTTACATTGTAACCGCATGTCCTAACAACACGCTTTATGACGAGATACGCAGTGATGAGCAGTTTGGCTGTTTTCACCAGACAAAACACGACAGAAATTTAAATACAGACATTCAGAAGCATAGAATATGCACTCACTAACGAAACGGTAAGGTTTATAATCTATTTAATACATATTAACCCGCTTTAACATCATTAAATGTAGATGCTGAATCACTCATATGTGTTTAGTTCTAAAGTTTAATTTCAAACGGTTTATTGTATTTTCAAGATCTGAGGTGAACTATCTGCTGCTGCTTTCAGTATATGGCAATAAATGTCATGTAAAATGGCATTCAAACTCACATTGTTAGCATTTAGCATTAAATAAAACACATGAGGTTTACCTGAGGTGATCACTGTCATGGGTTTCACATGTTCAGCTGTGAGAAATAGAAGCCGTTTCTAATATATCAATTTGAGGTGTTGGTTAGAACCAAAACTCCTTTTGTCTGGCTAGTTTGTGTCCTCTACTTATAAGCTAAAAAGGCAATAATGGTCCAACATTTGTGACCATTATCACCAATAAAGTCTAAAAACATGCCATCAGTATATTGTAAACCGATAGGTTCAAATACTCCTTTCCAGTTATCAAAGAAAAAACTTAATTCATCTTAGTTTTGTAACTATTAAATTGTTTTAAATTCAAATTTGTAAATATACATCAGTGGAAAACCTATAAATGGCTGAAAAACATATTCTGTAATTGTGTATTAAAATCACAAGGGTCTCCACTTTTGCCATGGCCTCTCTTTTTAGGTTTAACAAACGTATCCCTCGAGTTTTTCTAAACTTTTTAACAAAAACTTTCCTCCTTTCCCATGGCTGCTGCAAGAATTATTGGTCATCTGATTATTCCTATGATGTCTGTACAGTCATACCTGTTTCAGACAAAATATCTTCAAAGGGATGCATATTCCACTCAAATGAAACGCAGCGCGCCCAAACTGTTCGCTCGAGTCTCGTGCGCTCCACCAGCCACGATGATGTCACATTCGCTGTGTGCACTCAAGAGAACTAGCGAACATGTCGAATCTAAATCAGGCTTGAGAGCGGTTCAGTTTAAGCACATTAAATGAGAAGCGTGAAAGTGAAGTTACATTTTTGGGTGAATTATACCTTTTAAATACAGTATGTGACACTTTTAACACCATTTACAGGTGTCCATGTTGCTGAGCAACATTTATAAAACAATTGGAAGACTTGTGTGACTACCTTTATGCTTCACCAGAACTTGAAAATATAATTGGCTGAATCGTAGATGCTGGATTAGGATCGTGTGAGAGGGTCGAATTGAGATCGCTATCTTTTTTTTTTTTTTTTGATTAATCGTGGAGCTCTAGTAAAATCTAACAATACTGAAACTAAGTTCCTAAAAACTTTATTTTAATTTCATGGGACCTTTAAAAAAAAAAACTTTAATTTGTCCACTCACCCTCCATTGGTTTAACAATCTGCAGTTTTTCAGGCAGAAAGGTCTTAAAGCAGCTGGAGGAGATGGAGAATTCTGATAGGTTAGTGAAGGAAGAGACGGTGCTTCCCATTGGTGAGCTGCAGCCGCTGGCTCCTCCCTCTGACTCTGCGGCTGTCAGATCCTGCAGCTTCCGCTCCCGCTCGGCCTGGAAGAACTGACGCTCGCACAGAAAGTTCTGTCTCCGCAGGGACAAACGGTTCAGCGCTGATGTCAGAGCACTTCCTCCAGGAGAGCCGGGCTGACCCAGACGAGAGCTCTCCCTCCCTCTGCAGCGCACAGACATGTGAGTCAAAAATACACCAATGCATTGTGGGTATAAACTACAGACATATATTTACAAACAGCCCCAAGGTCGATTGTTGTTTATATTAACAATCAATTAGTCGATTAATTGGGTATAAACTACAGATGTATTTTTCTAAAAATGCCCAGGATCGATTGTTGTTTATATGAACACTCAATTAGTCAATTAATTGTTAGCCTTAAAGACACAGTATTTAATTTCTGCCACTAGAGGGTGCGCATTCACAACAAACAAAGGATATTTTAATGCTAAAAATCCTACATATTGTGCTGTTAACAGCCCGTTTGCACTATGAACGCAGTGTGCTGTGACTCTGACCTGCTGGCGTCCTCATCTGCAGTGTTTTGTCTTTGTGACTGATAGGGCACTGGGGTCATGATCACACCGCTACCGGGTATAGGAGGTCCCGCAGCAGCTGCTCTCATCACGGACTGATTGACGGAGCGCACCGTCTGGAAAACACGCTTCTGGGACGACCTTCAGGGCACAGAGAGGTCAAAGGTCAGTAATGGTGGAAACCTACAGATATATGAGTGTGTGTGAGAGAGTTTGAGGGATGAGTTGTCACCTCTGGTCCTCAAAGGTGATTTCTTCTTCCACGCTCATCTCTCTCCTCATAGTTCCTTCAATCTCAGCTGCTAAAGAATCCTGATGGACAAAAACAGGGCAATGATTATTTTATTTATTTATTTTTTATTGGTTTTAAAACAAAGAATAGATTTATATTAAGAATAGGTAATATTAGGCCTATGTGTAGGTCTACTGCTGGTTAAAATGCTACCTTTTGTATAGACTTTGAGCGGTGGACTTGAACTGACTTTAAATTTGCCCTGGTCATTAATTCACAGTAAAGTGATTACATCAGAATACAAGTATTCATAATTCTGAAGTTGAATTATTATGTATGAGATATATATTTGTCATTGACAACATTATTTTTTCACTGTTTAAATGAGACATTTGTGATTATCAGATTTCCTCTTGCATTATATTCAACATTATATAGGCTGGAGTAGTTATACTGACCCAATAAACATTTTTTTTTATGCACAACACTTTGTGTTCGCTGTGAAAAAAACCCAAATTACATGCTTGTAATTAGGGGTGAAATGGATCACTGTTGGTCCGTGATCCGTACAGATCACAACTCACGGAACGCACATGACCCGCGGATTAATAATTTATTTTGAACTTGTCGATTAATCCAACATTTATAACCATTGCAGAGAGATCGCCTCCCGCGTCATTCAAATCGCCTGCATGAAAGCATTTTGGCTTCCCTGTAAGATATAATGATGACGGGAAAAGTTGTGGTGGGACCTTCCTAAATGCTTTCTTAGGCTATTAATTTAATGTGTTTTCTGTCACTGCTTGTTTAGCCTGCATTAATGCATTCAATGTAAAGCTGCACAATTAAACATTAAAAGATCGTGATCTCAGTTCAAACCCGCACAACATGATCGATAAATGATAATGATTTGCATATGTTTATTAATCCTTCAAAGCGCTGCATTCAAATCTGCATCGAGATTCAGTTTTTACACTTTTTCAGTGAGTTACAAACAATTAAATAACACAGAAGTGCTGGGAGAACAGTTTATAGTTCAGATATAAACACTGATGTTTATGGTAAAGATTAAAATCACCGTTTAATGAAACATGACGCTGGGGAATTTTTAACGCTGGTAAAAGCAATTACATTGTGTAACCAACAGATGGCGACAAACAACCATCAAAATCATGTCACTGAATAGGTTTTCAAAAATAATACACATACAGTATAATAAAACATGAAGTTTTATGTGTGAATTGTTGAATCATTAATTGAAGATAAATATGATCTGTTGTACAAGATGTTAGCTTTCTATATTTAGCATTATCAGCAACAGCAAAGATCATATTTCATATTAAACACTTTTCTTTCTTCAGCTGTTCTTTCTTGATTGTTATTTTTATTAACATTACAGGTTCTGTTTTTCTGTTCTAGGTTCTGTTTGTTAAAAGCAATGTTTTTTGAAGTAATCTCTTTATATAAATAGAAAGCAAATGACATTTGTCTCCTCAATTTTATCCTGATCCGAAAAATGGTCCGATCCATGACAAAAAAAAAACATAGTGTGATCCGTTACATCACTACTTGTAATCATAACTTTAAAATGTGATATGATCATTTAAATGATGTGCCTGCTTTTGGTTTCACTTTTACTGCCGAGTGCGGTTAATGTCATGGCTGCCATCACTTTGAGAAAAAAGAAACATACATGCATATCATACTTCCTGCGCGGCTCCCAAACGATCACTCTGTGCAACAAACTGAATGTTATTTACAACTTCATTAACTGTTATCACAGTCTATGCAGGTTCTGTTCACTTAAGTTGACATCACACGCGCGCAACGCATCCTCTCAGTAGTAAACAACCGGTGCATCAGCTCATGTATGATTTTGCGGCTACGAATACCTTGTTACATTAAGACAGAAATGACATTTTTGGATGAATTATACCTCATAAATACAGTATGTGACACTTTTAACACCATTGACAGGTGTCCACGTTGCTGAGCAAATAAAACAATGTGAAAACTTGTGTGACTACCTTTATACTCATGTGTAGGGTCGAATCGAGATCACAATCTTTTTTCAATTAATCGTGCAGCCCTACCTTAAATGATAAAACAAATGTAATAATAAAAACATTAAAGCGACTATCAACAAAAAACATTAAATTAATAACACAAAACAAGCAAAAAGTTGCAAAAATAACTGAACAAATTAAAAGCTAAATGATATGAAAATCAAAAATTAAATGAATTAGAAAAAAACTAAAAACAAACTTGAAATAGAAATATACAGAATAAAAATGGAAAGAAATAAAATGTACAAAACTAAAGAAAAACATGGAATAAATTGAAATAAAAAAGAAATGAACAAACAACAATAAACATGTAAAAACGGAATAAATAGATGAATACTTAATAAACAAATAATCTCAATGAAACGGAAATAAATAATAAATGAATAAATAAAATTAAAATTCAACACATACAAAAGTACAGTAAAAGAAAAGTAGCTGCCATAATGCTAGAGAGTTTAAGCAGGTTGTTAATAGATTATAATAAACTCACAATGTCTTATATAAGGAGTTGTATTAATTTCACAAGTAACTGTAACCACCGTTATGTTGACAACAGATAAAAAACAAATCAGATTACAATGCATATTATAAAGCATTATGGATGCCAAAATGGCTTTAATTTAGAACAGTTGTAATTGGAAAACAAACAAGAGTGTGAAAGAGAGATGGAGGTGTGGAATAAAAGAAGAGCGTTTCTCACCATAGGATAGAGCCCGTAAGACGTGTGTCTGCGCAGGCCTGCAGATGGAGTGTTCTTACTGCGCAGATCCTTAATCTCCTCCTGAGACTCCTGTAACATCCCCACACACTCGGCATTCCTGTCCGACAGCTCCTTCAGCTACACACACAGAATTTTTTTCAAGTTCAACTTTCTTTTTTCTTTTTTAAGAGTCGAATTACATTTAAATATATTTAACTTCTCAAACAAAAACTTTTAATTAATTTACCAGCTTGAAGTATGCAAATTCTACTCTCAGTCGAGATGCTAGAAGCCTCAAACAAATCGGTATAACACCTATTGCCCCTTGCCCTAACAATCAGTTTTTTCTGCTCTTCTTGATTGCTAATTTTGCAGTACCAGAGAGAAAATTCATTAGAAGCATCCCATTTTTTCTTTCAAATCACATACTTAGGCCCAAACGCTGTATATACCTTTTTCTTAGAACGGAAAATTACCCATTATGCTTTGCGTGTATAAATGCTAAGAATTTTAAGAACTTCCGGTTGGTAGCTGATGCGTATAAAGAGTCACATGTGGACAGCTTTGAACTAATCTTTGATCTAATACTGTTGTCGATCAGCGCCACCTCCTGGACTGATCATTTAAAAAAATGCGATCTAATGGGATAGAAAACAACTGCTGTGAGGCATTTTCCCCTCATTGTCAGACGGCATCTTGTGCCATTTAAATGGAGCCTTGTTATCGCTTAAAGGATCGTACACATCGGGATGCTTTTCGTTTGCGTTTATCGTCAGCATTTTCCAAGACGTTTTTCTGGATTCAAACCCAAGCAATCTTCACAGGCGTCGAGCAAAAGAGTATGCAAAATCACTCCTTGACGTTAGATGGCGCTACACAACTTTAAGCTCCTGACACCCGCTTGTAACACAGAGAAAGAAGACAAAGTTGACACGCTTGTTGTTATGGATGGTTCTAGCAGCAGCTCCAGCTCTAGTGATGAAGAAATGATTATTGTTTACCAGTGCAATAAGCAGCTCCACGTTCATCACGCCTCTGGGCATCTTCTTCAATGTGCGCTCGCATTGACAGTGTTGCGCTTGAGCGCCTCCAAGTGCTGTTTACTGTAACTTCAGCAGCTCCGTGCTCGTGAACAAAAGTGCCAATCTGATTGGTGGAGAAGGTTTCGAGCATGAGGCGTTTCTTTAAAAATGACGCTTTTGCACCTGGCGTTTTGCGCGTTGGTGTGCACGATCACATTGACGCCCTTTATTTAGTCACTAGGCGTTAAACGTCGACGGAAAACGCGAGCAAAAAACGTCTCGTTGTGCACGGGCCTTATGTCAACATTTTCTCTTTTTTCAAATATATAACCAACCCAAACAAATGTTTGACACACACACGTAGCCTGTACTGTCCCACTTACATAAACGGCTCCCGATTAAAAATCAACATGCAAATCAGCCAGCAGAGTATCAGTAACGGACTTTTATTGGTCACTTTTGTAAATTGCATGACTTACACACCTGTTAAGTTTCATGCCAGTAAACTGGTTTGCTCTATAATGCAGTGAAATATTGCGTGTGTGTCTGTGTGTGTGTGTGTGCGCGTGCATTGAAGAGCCGCTGAGCTAACAGCTGACAGGCTGGGAACACACACACACACACACTGTATTTCTGACGGGAGACACGTGAACTAGGAGAACGTTTTTCTTTCATGTTTGAACCACATCTAACAGATATTGGCTTTAACACACACCTTTCAAAGTTGTGTCACAAAAACACTCCGTAATCCACTCAAAGCGCTATTGAAACCCATTTTCGGAGAGCAAATTACCAGTTGTAAATGCTGTAAGCGGAAGTTCTAAACATTCTACCGGAAGACGCTGGTCACTATGGCGCCCTCCATGCAGCAGCCAAGAAAAAGGTCTATAAAATGTTTATAATCTACAGACTGCTGGCATCTGCCATAACACAGCAGAGTGTGTCACAATGATTACTTTATTCATTGACATCTTGTACAAAACATAGGCGTGACCTGATCATTTTGTGGACATTTTGTAGACAAAGCTGTGTGCATCTTTCCTTCTTTCATTTTGCAGCTTCAAACCTTGAAACCTATCAACATTATCACACAGTAGCCAAAGGCATTTTTCGTATCATTTCATTTTGGAAAAACATCATAGTCTTACATGTTTTTTTGGCAAGATAAGGTGCCAAGAGCTTTTCACTAAATACAAAAAAGGGTTTTATATGTATTAACTAAATCAACATTAAAAATCGTTACAGAATCAATAATACCAGTAATAGACCATAATGGCAGGGCTATTTTTCATAATATTTCAGTACCACCTTGTAAAGTTGTTTTTGACAATTTTGACAAGTCTCTTAATATATATATGAGCAATTCCAGCGTGACATTTGCAGTAAAATCTCAAAACATAAATTGACAGAGGAAGTATATGTTAACATCATATTAAAACATCTGTTTATATTTTCCAAAACAACTGAACACAGAGTTGTGGAAGCAGAAGAATATTAATCTGTAAAAAATTTTTATATTTTAAATGAGAAAAATAAACATGCGTTATGGATGTGATGAAAAAAAGTCTGCGAGTTTACAGTATACAAGTTATTTTGTAGAAATTCTGTGAATTAAACTGCACAACCCAAAGGAAACTATGCTAATCAACAGCATAAGAGTCGGCTCTCTATAGAACAAACATCATTGATTTTATTTTATTTTACATTTATAAGGAAAAAGCTTCATTATGGATGTGACGTCTCTCCGTTATGTGAAAATGCCACTTGTGTGACTTTTGTAAATCAAATATAATAGTTTGAAAACATTGACGGAGACATTGAGTATTTTTAAAGCAATGTAAAATACAAGTCTACACAAAAAAACGCAGAAATGATTTCCCTATTTTGGCAAAAACGTAATTTTTTTCATGGCAAGGTTGACATTTGCATAGAATTGCTCAACTATATATATATATATATATATATATTACATTAAAAATCATTACAGAATCAATAATACCAGTAATAGACCATAATGGCAGGGCTATTTTTCATAATATTTCAGTACCACCTTGTATGACATTTGCAGTAAAATCTCAAAACATAAATTGACAATTATATTGACATATATATATACATATATATACATATATATACATATATATATATATATATATATATATATATATATATATATATATATATATATATATATATATATACAGTATAGGCAGGTAGTTAATATTGAGAATTGGTACATAAACTAAAGTGTTTCCCAAAAATGTTCCCATATGTAGTTTAACAGCAGAGAGTTCAATATGCTGATGTGCAAAAATTATCATTGTAAATCTTCTAGGAAATTGTACACATTGTCCTGTGACGCATTAGAACTCTCCTGCATTTATGGTTCAGAAGTTCAGCAGAAGTGCAATGATAAGACAGACACATCATATGAATGAATATTGCTACACCAGTTCAGTGGCGTTTTCTAAGTCACGGTGACTAAGCTACTTTTTCACACAACTTTTAAATCATGTTTTAAATGCTTTAAGACCTTTAATCCAAGCGAGAGGCCCTTAATCCTACATTTAAGAAACAAACAGGCTTTTTAAATCAGACTTAATCCAGATTTGAGGATGTAAAGCTGTTTGTACAGTATGTGTGTAGTTTTACCTCATTGGTAAGCTGGCGTTGTGCTTCCTTTGAGGCCTGAAGGTGAATTCGCAGCTCTTCTTTCTCCAGCGCCAACTGAGAAAACACAACACATTTACAGCTATACATCAGCACACACTACAGTTTAAACATTTATGGGGCTGTGGGATCTTTTAACGTTTTTATAAGAAGTCTCTCATGCTCTAAACGACCAGAATATATACATGTGTGCAGTTTATTCCTATGATGCAATTCTGAATTTTCTTCAGTGTCACATGATCCTTCAGAAATCATTTTAATATAATGGAAAACATAATGGTATTACATTCTAATGTAATTGAAAATACACCTTAAATGGTTGTAAATTTTAACAATTTTTAATAGTCGGCATGAAATAATATAATGGAATATCACAGTATTTTTATCGAATAAACGATTTAAACGTGTACATCATCGTTTGATTTTTTATAAATAATATGCCTTTGTAGACTTTAACTAAAATATCTTCCCCTCCCTCATCTCTTCTCTGATTGGAGTTTAGTGGCCCAGAGGCGGGATCAACCTGTCCCTCACATGAGATCCACCAATAGCAAACCACAACCGTCCAATCAATTTCCCATGACAAAATCAAACCCCGCTCCACATTGGGGTTTAAATAATTCTGATTCCACTTTATATTAAGTGGCGTAATCATGTAATCAAGTACAGTGTGCTAATTGTGTTTGCATTGTATTGCAAAACACTTCAGGTGCTATTGAGGTGGGATACGGGTAAGGATAGGGACAGGGTTGGTGGTATGGGTGGGTTTAAGGTGTCAGACATGGGTCAACACTGTCATTCTAAACGTAATTACAGAAATTAATTCTAAATTTAATTACATGCAGATAATGTTTGAAATAAAAAATTTGTGATGCGTGGATGGTGGTTATATCTGCGGAAGCTGCTGTTTAATAATTAATGATTTTTGCTGTGTATTTTTGTAACACATTTGTTAAAGCAGAAATGGAGGTGAAACCGATCCCAGAGAAACTTAAAGGGCCATGAAACCCCCCTGTCTCTGCAGGGTGTTTTCACACCTCTAGTTTAGAAAAACTACCATCCTCCCCTGATCTTAATCCTATTGAGAACCTTTGGAGCATCCTCAAGCAAAAGATCTATGAGGGTGGGAGGGTTTACATCAAAACAGCAGCTCTGGGAGGCTATTCTGACATCCTGCAAACAGATTCAAGCGGAAACTCTAAAAACTCACAAGTTCAATGGATGCAAGAATTGTGAAGGTGATATCAAAGAAGGGGTCCTATGTTAAGATGTAACTTGCCTTGTTAGGATGTTTTCCATTGAAATAGCTTTTGACTTCAGTAAATATGACCACCTAATGCTGCAAATTCAGCAAATGCCTGTTTTCAGTTCTTTACAACCTATAAAATGTTTTGCATAATAATTTTGAACAGTGCATTTTGAGTTTTTTATTTTTAAATAAATGCTGTTATCATTAAGAGGTTTGCTCAATAGAATTTGAATTATATCCTAATGGTTGATTACTTGAAAATTATACTGACTGTCATTTGCATTGACTAATTATGAAAACCAGAGAAAGATATCATTTGCATAATAATTTGGAACGCGGTGTATATAGTATAGTACAAAGTAAAAGTATAGTACAATGTAAAAACATGTACGTACATAATAAATACATCGGACCAAATGCTTAATTTGAATGCAAGTACATAGTAATTATGGCCATGTAATAAAAAGAGGGACCCTAATTTCTTTCCAAAAAGAAAAAAGGTCCCGTGAAGTGCTTTGAAATGTTCATTTTTATTCAATGTTTGACGTAATCTCAACCAAAACATGAAGAGAGGGTTGGACATAGTGAAAACTATTTAGTTTATCACATCTCTGCCAGTGAGATCTGTCATCAAAAATGTAAAGCGTCTTGAAGGGGGCGGGGCATGTCAGATACTAGAGAGCATTTGATTGGTCAGGAGACTGGTGAGAAACTGAAATATGTGGCGACGTGAATAAAACCGTTGATCCATTTAGGCGGAACTGACAAACTGTAAACTTCACATGTTTATATAATGCTTATGTATATCATAAACAAATTTTGTCACTGTTTTGGTGCGCACTAGCTTATTGACCTTATTCTTTAATGTGGAGGTGCGCTCGTTTTTGCGATTGTATTAAAACTTCCGATTCAGTTGCCTGTGGGAGAAATGACTAGGAATAATAAACGGCTGAAAACGGTCAAAGTACTCGCTCTACAAACAACTGTTTGCATGACTATACAGACAAAATAGAATAATTTAATAAGAAAGCATCAGTTTGCAACATCATGAAGCATAACGGGCTGTTTTTAACCTCTAAAAATGAATAGAAGTAAATGAGACCGGAAGTATCCAGCCAAAATTATTCAAATGGCTGCGCCCGCTCGTACGCGAAGAATAAGGTGAATAGATATCCTAAAAACGAACAATGCTGATACTAACATCAAAAAACCTTCATTTTAATTTCATGGGACCTTTAAATAAAAATGCAACATGCTTGATAGGCAGATATGTGGTGAGTGCTCTGACCTCTTTGACTCTGTGCTGGAGCTCTACGATCTGTGACAGGAGCTGTGCGATCTCCTCCTGATGTCTCATTAAATCCTCATTCTTCTGGGAGAGCTCATCCGTCAGAGACACCATCTGACTGTTGGACTCGCCTGTAAAATCAACACACTCAATTAACCACACCACAATCAACAGGAATGTTTACTTGCATTCATTTCGATCAATTCGAGCGCATCCGGTTTCAGATTCTGAATGTTGTTTAACTGAACCAGTAGTGGTGCAGTTTGACTCGCTTAATAGTTTACACAGGATTACAAGTAAAACCCCAGACGAACTCCAGGTTTGTTTGTTTTTTTGGCTATGCTATTCAACCTGATTGAGATACAAAGTCATGCATATAAACATGTTTATTTACTGAAACCCCAAAGAGGCATTCAGCAAAACAACCTGTTTGGCATTAAAACCATTGTTTGAGAGCAAAGTCTGTTCCAAAACTGCACATTAGCTAAAAATCAACAGCGGTCACGTTTAGGGTGAAATCCCATAAAAGATTGCAAACAATTTCATCCAAAGTGACAAAGCTTGACTCCTCTAATTTGTGACCTTTGATTGTGTAATATGCAAGGTGTAAATTTGTATGCATCACATACAGTGGGGGAAATTTCTACTGAAGAGCCATTCTACAGCTTGCTTTTCTTTCTCTGAAAGCATTTGAGAGTTTTATTGGCTGTGTTTTGGATCATTGTCTTGCTGAAATGTCCGTCTTTATCATCTGCTAATGTAGATGTTGGACTAAAGAAGCTGATATTCATTTACACTGAGGAAGGGCAGGGGGTTGCTGAAGAACTACTGAGAGATTTCAGCTGCTGTCTGGGCTTTCCATGTCTTTCTACACCTCCCTTTCTTTATGTGTTCAATACTATTTTCCTGCGTCATTTTATTTTATTACACAGAACTTCATCTGTAAACTAATTCGATTTGTTTTATTTTCATATATTTATTTCTTTGGTTGTTACCAACATCTGGTCAACATTTCACATCAACAGCACCTTTAGAAATATGTTTTCTGAGAAAAATGGTGACGTGTTCAATACTTATTTCCCCCACTGTATTTAAACATTTTTATATTAGACTGATCCATCTCTTGTATTAACATCTTTATTTATATCATTTTAATATATAATTGTTGTCATAGCGATTGTATTACATTAAATCTAAACCACCCATTCTAATCCCAGATTATAGTGGCAAAGTGCATCCACAAGCCACGGTAAAGATAAACATCGGAGTCTATTTCTAAATGGCAAAGCTAATGAGGTTTAATTAGGTTTTTAATGGCGCTTCAGTAGGCAGATGTCCACGCAGACTCAGTTTAAGTTGATTTGGCATTTGGACACAGATACTCACGCAGCTCTTTAACGCAGTCGTTCACCAGCTGCTGTTCCTTCTCCTCATACGTGATGGTCTCTTTCTTCAGGTGACAGGCCTGCAGAACATCACAGGATGTCAGCCCTTCATAAACTCGCATTACACAGCTCTCTGGAATACTTGACTCTGATTGGCCAATCACCACATCTCAGTATATGTACTGGTATGTTATTCTTCAATAACAACCACTGAAACTAAAAACACTCATCTGGGTACTACAAATCTTCTTGACTGAATAGTTTCAGCTTATATGTTGCTTCACTGTTCTTGATTGCTTGGCACCATCTTTGCCTCGATATTGTATATCGAATCCATCTGTTTGTTAAGAACAATTTGGAAAATTTTCAGCTCTGATCAATGTTTTGTGTCTATTTGTTTAGTTTTGTGGTAAGTTTAGTCTTGACTTGTGTTGTTTGCTTAGTATCACATCGTTTTTTTGTTCCTATGCTCTGATTTGTAGCTGTTGAACCAATCAGAGTGCTCGCTTACACCATCGGCTGATGCCAATTCTATAAACTGAATCAGGCAAACACTGATGGTCCGACACTGCCAATGGCCGATTGCTGGCTTGGGGTGTCCCAGCCTTCACATTGCAGTGCTCCATTTCAGGTCCTGTCAGGCTTTATTATGAAAGAACAACTAGCAAGATGCACATTATTGCCTACTTATTACACGGTTGTCTGAAATACTCTATCCTGATTGGTCAGTCTCGAAATTTCAATGTATGTTATTCCCAGATAACAACCGCTAAATAACACAGCTCATTCAGGAACTTTGAATCACCTTGACTGTCAATGAATACGTTCAAATCAACACTCTTACATCTACATTCATAAGTATCTCCTTGTCTGTCATGTTGCGTTTTTTGACTGAATTAGGCTTTCTGGCACAGTCTTGTGAATGAATAAATCATAGGTTAGTATATGCTATATTCAACCAGTTTTGTTTTTGAATATTTGGTGCCATCTTTTGACTAAATAATGTGCAGGTTAGTGTATACTCCATCAGCTGTTTGTGTTTCTGTCAGCTTTACATTTAGTTATAGAATTAATAAAGTATTAAGGCTCAGAACCATGTTTTGTGTCAAATATTTATGTTTTGTGGCAAGTAGCCACGTAACAAACAGAATAAAGTACATCCAGGATGGTTGTTTTCACAGAATAAACCCTTTAGTCTTAAACAACAGTGCTCAGCTTTGCTTCAGGCTCACAATAAGCCTGTCAGGGTGTATTTTGAGATAACAACCTCCTGGATGTACTTCATCCCTAACATATACTCCTGAAATATGCTGAGGAGCCAGTGGCGCACCTCTGATCTGAGGGTGAGGTTCTCCTCCTCCAGATCCTGCAGTTTGGACTGAAGGGCCTCCAGCTGGCTGAGGGCGAAAGCGGCTCCTGCGGGCACCGGATGGCGCAGAGGTGTGGAGCAGCTGGAGTCTGTCTCGCTTTCCTCACTGGCGCTCGCAACCATTCGCAGGAGCTCATCCTTCTTTGCCAACTCGTGCTGAAGCTGATGAACCTAAGATGGAGATCATGTTTGTTGTAAAAGCTGTAGCTTTTACAGGGCCCTATCAAATCACTACTTCACCAGCTTAATGAAATGATTAATAATTGTAGTAACCAAAAAGCATGTCTTATTAATTGAGATATAACTTATATAGAGAGATCATAAAACTTAATATAACATACAATTTATTAAAAGATGTATTATCAATTTATTATCATCAAAACAGTGGTAATCAAATAAAACCATAAAATACAAACAAGCCCTTTGTAATTTGACAAAAAATATTTTATATTTTGACAAGCAAAACACTTTAAAACAGGCTTACAGTTCAAATTACAACATGGAGAAAAATCATTAAAGATTAAATCATTTTAGTATTATAACTATTACTTTAAGTAGTTCAGTCTTTACAATACAATTCTGTCAAAATGTATATTTATTCATTTATTTTAGCAGTCTTTTACAGTCTAATATTCAAAAACACTATAGTCTATGCTGATGTTTGAACGTATCTTAGATTTATTAATCCGAATTTTGACAAATATCATTCCACGTTTAACAGTAAATTTCAATTTTATGAGATAAATCCGCTTTTTTGACTGCATTTTCAAACTGGTACGCTTGGTACGCTTTTATGGCCGTTTCCACTGTCAAAAGACGTAACAAACCGTACTGTACCCCTTTTTCGGCACCCATTCAAAAGGGTACCAAACAGGAGAAAGGGTACCAAAAGGTGAAGCTAGACGTGCAGCTGAACGCTATTGGTTTACAGAGATACGTCACGAACTGCATGTGTTGCATTTATTTATTTATATAATTGCAGACGTTACAGTAGGCTATTTCGCATTGATCTGCAGTTATAATCAACTCATGTTCATAGAAAAGTTAGTAATAAACATTTATACAGTGAGCAATTCGTACAGCTTTACTGTAGACATTTTCTCGAGCGAAAATGAGGTCGACTGTAACTTTCTGTCGTACACCTTGCCCACCAAAAGAGTACCATTGGTACCCTTTTAGCAGTGGAAACGCAAGCCTGATAAAGGTAACCCGTACCGTACCGTAATGTACCAGTCAGTGGAAACAAGCCATAAATATTCAGGTTTAGCTGTATATATCTACCTGATCTAAAGCCTGTGCCAGCTGCTCCTCCAGAGACTCGTTTCGCTCCTGCAGCACATGGTTTCTCTGCAGGAGAGACTGGCCAATCCGTGCAGCCAATTCCAGATCGCGATCCCTCTGTGCGACCACACCATAATGCACACAGACAGACAATCAGGAGTCATTATGATCAAAACAAAACTAGAGAAAGTGCATAATCACTAGATTGCTGACCAATCAGCATCACTTACTTCAGACAGGAGGTGTGTGACCACGTCAATGTCATTGTAGGTCTTGGTCATCTGCTCCACCCGGTCAGCGCTGAGGACTGTAGAGAGAAAAGAGAGATGGGCAAACAAAATGAGAGAGTGCATTAAAACAAACAAAAACACTATACTAGTTTTGGGTCAAACTGTTTTTCTATTTAGTTCTATTGAGACCAAAACAGTAGGGTGTAAACACACCCATGTGCCATATGGCAAGCTCTGCACATGCACCACATACACACACACCTAACACTACAGTAACATCATGCACAAATCCAAAGTGCAATAACAAAACAAACGAACATTGATTCAGATTCCCTTTTACCTTCATGCACTACATACTCTACCATAAAAATTCTGGGATATAAAATTGTTTATACTTTTTTCAGAAAAGATTAAATGATCAAAAATGTTATGACACAAAAAACGATATAAATTTATATTGTTAAGCAATCAGTAAATTACAATGACTTCTGAAAGATCATGTGACACTGAAAAAGCTTTAAGATCATTTCAATAAATTATATAATACAAGTAATATTAATAAATAATATATATATATATAAATATAATAAATTGCAATAATTTTTCTGTATTTGTGATCAAATAAATGCAGCCAGGGTAAGCAGAAAAAAACAATATAATATAATAAAATAAAATAAAATAAAATATAATATAATATAATATAATATAATATAATATAATGTATCTCTTCATTTGGTTTAACTTACACTCCTATCTCTCTACTGCATTTACAAACTTTAAAGAGGTCACCTTTTCTTGACATTTTTTGTTTTCTAAAGACCAAGTATTACAGTAAATTATAGTCAAGGATGCACCAAAGAACACATTTAAATTATACAACAATTGTTTATTTTCTATTTTTGCGAGAACCTTTACACTGTGTCCAAATCAGCTGTGACGCAACAAATCCTGGTCGCCCAAAAAGATGCAATAAGCATTTTATAGACCTCATAGTTTCTATACCTTAATCTTCAGTTTATAATAATTACAGTACCTGACAAAAGTCTTGTCGCCTATCTAAGTTTTAGGAACAACAAATGATAACTTGACTTCTAGTTGATCATTTGGTATGAAAAGTGGCTTATATGAAAGGCAAAGGCTTATTTGACCAAAAAAAATATGATCATGCCTTGATTTTTGATTATTTAAGACAGTACGGTCTGACTTTGCTTAGACAAAAGTCTTGTCACTTAACAGAAATAATGTCCAGTATAGAATATAAAGTCATGATGCAGTGGAAACAGAATGAATATTGTGACTGACTCCATCATGAGCTTGGAGGACTGCATCCATACATCTCTGCAATGACTCAAATCACTTAATTAAAGTCATCTGGAATGGCAAAGAAAGCGTTCTTGCAGGACTCCCTCCTTCATCTTACCCCAGACATGCTCAATAATGTTCATGTCTGGTGACTGGGCTGGCCAATCCTGGAGCACCTTGACCTTCTTTGATTTTAGGAGCTTTGATGTGGAGGCTGAAGTATGAGGAGCGCTATTCTGCTGTAGAATTTGCCCTCTCCTGTAGTTTATAATGTAATGGGCAGCACAAATGTCTTGATACCTCAGGCTGTTGATGTTGCCATCCACTCTGCAGATCTCTCGCAGGCCCCCATACTGAATGTAACCCCAAACCATGATTTTTCCTTTACCAAACTTGACTGATTTCAGTGAGAATCTTGGGTCCATGCGGGTTCCATTTAGGACTTCTGCAGTATTTGTGAGGATTGGGATGCAGTTCAACACATGATCATGGGAAAAATCTACCTTCTGCCGCTTTTCCAAATGATCAACTAGAAGTCAAGTTATTAATTTTTGCTTTTACAACTGGGATCGATGACTAGACTTTTGCCAGGTAGTGTAGACAAACTGCATGCTGCAACACACTGCACCTATGGTAATTGAGCTACTGCACCTTTAGGGCTTCATGTAAATGAGACCACTTACAGATCTCTGATTAGACATTACACTCAATATAAGTTCACATGTTAATGACGTATTATTGTTCTCAGCTTAGTTTTGATCAATATTCCAGCTAGACCAAACGAGACTTTAAAATAAGATATTATTATGTTGTTGTTTTTCATGATATGACCTCTTTAATGTGAATTTAGAGCACTCTAGGACACTACAGCTCTGTTAACACACCAAACTAAGCATGCTAGGAAACACTAGCTCAAAAATAGAAACAGAAAACAGGAAGGACATGCATACTGCAAAACCGAGGCCGATAAAGTGCCAGACAGACCGACTGTTACCTTTAGAGAGGCTGTTAGAGCCATTTTGGGGATAAGAGGAACCGACAGCTAGAAATGCTGCAGGAGGAAGGAGAGACCGAGAACAGGACAGAAGAGAAGAGGGACATATTAGATGGAGGAATTATGGTAAACATCCACTGAGGGAGAAAATGAGAATGCCATAATCACCAGTAGAGAGAGAGAGAGAAAGAAAGATAGAAAGAAATAGAGATATACTGTAGATATAAAGAGATTTAAAAAAATAGATACTTTATGACTTTATGTACAATTTCTCAAAAAATATCACTCCTCAAAACAATTTTACAAAAAAAGAAAAACAAATAAAAAGAAATAAACTGACAAAAAAAAACATATTTCCAAAAGACATATAACATATTTCCTAAAGCTTCTCTAACACCCCACTTCTTTAAAAAAAAAAAAAACGCTATTGTTAAGGTTATTGCACGCTGAATCCGAAATGTTCGTCTGTAATTTTCACACATTAAAAAATGTATTCGACCTCATGTGTCAATCATACCGACACACTGTCTGTGTGAAACTTTCATCCATCATAAAAAAAATATTCCAACCGGGTTCGTTTTTCCGCATCACCACTGTAAGTTGGTGGTTCATTCCACTGTGGCGACCCTTGATAAATAAAGGGACTAAGCCAAGGGAAACTGTATGAATGATTTTTACTGTATATTTTATTAATTTGATGATGTCATTCATTTTCTTATCGGCTTAATCCCTTTATTAATCTGGGGTTGCCACAGCGAAATGAACCGGCAACTTATCCAGCATATGTTTTACGCATCAGATGCCCTTCAAGCTGCAACCAATCACTGGGAAACATCCATCCACACTCATTCACACACACACACACTCATACACTATTGTCAATTTTAGCATACCCAATTCACCTGTACCACATGTGTTTGGACTTGTGGGGGAAACCGGAGCAACCGGAGAAAACCCACGCGAACACGGGGAGAACATGCAAACTCCACACAGAAACGCCAACTGACCCAGCCGAGGCTCGAACCAGCGACCTTCTTGCTGTGAGACGATTGTGCTACCCACTGCGCCACCGTGCTGCCACTTGGTGATGTTAATATATTACATATTTTATACATATTTAAAATGCTTTGGCAATACTGTACAAAATGTCATGCCAATAATGCAACTTGAACTTGAGAGAGAGATTTTAAAAAACCCATTTAATTACAAATTGCATTGAGGATGACAATATAACTGATGACATAACCATTGTTTAAATATTACAAAACAAAAAATGTTGGTAGAATATAATATAATATAATATAATATAATATAATATAATATAATATAATATAGAACATTATCCTGTAATCAGAGTCATCATCAGATCATTTACTGTAGATTAAGAAATATATTAAATGCTTTATGACTGTGTTTTGGATCACTGTCTTGCTGAAATGTCCATCTTCATCCTCCTGCTAATGTAGATGCTCATTTACAGTGATGAAGGGCAGAGGGTTGCTGAAGAACTATTGAGAGATTTCAGCTGCTATTTGGGCTTTCACTGCCTTTCTACACCTCCCTTTCTTCATGTGTTCAATACTATTTTCCTGTGTCATTTCATTTTATTACACAGAACTTCATCTGTAAACTAATTTGATTTGTTTTATTTCTTTCTTTCTTTGGTTGTTATCAACATTTGGTTAAAGTTTGAAGTCACCAGCACCTTTAGAAATATGTTTTCTGAGAAAAATGGTGACGTGTTCCATACTTATTTCCCCCACTGTAACAAGTCTGGAAAAACAAAACAGATTTTATCTCCAAACTAAAGTGAACAACACTAGGTGAATATTTTACCCTAACCTAACTGCAGATATCTTAATAATGAAGCCATGTTTCATCAGCCTAACAAGAGACCACGCAAGTACAACAACGACAAAATAAACATACAATACTGTTTCAAATGTTGAGGTTGCTACAATGTTTTAAAGTATATTATATTCATAAAAGATGCATATCAAAACTTTTTTACCAATTAAATTAACATTTTTTTGTATTATTATAGTCAAATATAATATATTTCGATGATGCAAAGCAGAATTTACGTCCTCATTACTACAGAAAATGTCAGAAAAATCACTAATCTGCTGCTTAAAACATTTATTATTACTATCAATGTTTGTTTGTTTTTTCAATCTGTGCATACATTTTTTAATTTGTAAATATGATTACTGTGTAGATAAACAAAGCAGCATTTATTTGAAACAAATCTTTTGCAACTTTAGAAATGTCAGTCAATTCTAATCAATTGCTTGCATTAATCAATCGATGTATTGCATAAATGCTGAATAAAATTATTAATATTTTTTAAAAATAAATATTACTGACCCTTCAAACCTTTGAACAGTACTGCATGCATCCCAAATTTCTATGCATTCACCCATTCCACAAGCTTAATCATTCATTCCGAAATGATTTAGTTTCGTTTCCCAGCTCCCTAACCCTTACCTGCGGGGAGATGGAGAGTGATCAGCTCTTCACTTAAATTAAGCATATTGACAATCACAGCACCTCTTATATCAGCACATGCACACACACACACACTAACTGAAACTCCATTCACACAGACACCACATGAACCAGAGCACAACTCTCATTCACACACACACATGCATGACTGCACCCCAGCCACTCTGTTCGGACATTTAAACTAACAGTGTCACGAAGAGAGTTTAGTAATCAGTGACGTATTGATAACCACACACACACACACACACACGCACAGACCTTTGAGCTCCAGTAAAACAGATGGTGTCAGGCTGCTCAGTTCACTTCTATTGAATATAAATATAATATAAATATAAAAAACCCCACATATTTTTAAATGACAGTTCAGACTGCACTGACAGATGACAGCGGAGACTTATTCAGGTTGTGTTGGATTAGTGTGTGACTCCTGTTTGCGTTCGACGGAGCTTGTTTTTTTCCGACTGAACTTGCTGAATCAGCGCTTATCAGGTTGTCAGATGTCAGATGTCAGAGAAGGGCTGTAATCTGATGACCGTCCGTGTTTATGTTAGTCAGTGTGCTGTGAATTAGCCTTAAAGGGATAGTCCACCCAAAAATGACAGTTTTTGTTCATTTACTTACTCGGGGTCATCCAAGATGTTGGTGTCTTTCTTTCTTCAGTAGATTTTGAGCTGAATCCGTGGTCCTTATAAATGGCAGTCAATGGTGACAGTCTTTTGAGATGAAAAATTAACACATGCAAACGAGTCCGAATTAACAATCGTGATGTCACACTGAGGTCTTGTAAAGCGAAATGATAAGAAATAGAGCAGTGTTATTTAGCGTTAATACGCAGCCTAGTCATTATAGTCTTGTCGCTTTCATAATGAATGTGTGCATGAACGGGAGGTCAGGTGATGTTACTTGTTGATAGATAATGCTTATTTTGTCATCAGCTCTTGTGCATTTGTCATGAATAACAACTACATTTGCATGTGCGCCGAGAACTGCTTGCACACGTTGTGGATTAAATAATTTTGTTAATAATGTACATTTTTCTTTCTTTTCACTTCATGAGACCTCAGTGTGTCATCAGGAGCCATGCCTATTGATTTGGATTAGTTTATTTTTAATATAAAAAAAACTCATCAACATTCACTGCCATTATATGAAACACTAAGCAGCACGGATTCAGCTCAAAATCTTCTTTAACAGCGTTCTTACACCTTTTCCAACTTTTAATTCCAGCACTTTTCAAGCACTTTCAATGCGTGTTTTTATGCTTTTCCAGCACCTAACAACCACGGTAAATTATGTTTTCTGTATATATGCTGTATGTACTTTTACATTTAAATCCATTGTGCTATTTAAAAAAAAAACACAATATGACATTTCAACTTAGCTTACAGTCAGATTGTGTTTGGATGTAGTACCAAACTTTCACGACCAGTCGTTAATAACATTTAATGTGCATCGCTATTCAAAATTCAAGCTAAATCCTTATGAGTCTGAGAATATTCAACAATTTACACTCGCACAAATGCTCCAAAATGGTCGCAATTTCGAGCCCTGCAATTTCATATTCAAGCAGGTTCAAGCACTTTGTCCAAAATCCAAGCACTTTTCTATCCCTGAAATCACTATATTAAAAATCAAGCATTTTCCAGGATTTCCAGCACCTGTACAAGCCCTGTTTAATGTTCTACTGAAGAAAAAATAAGTCACCTACATGACTTGTAATAAATTAACAGGAAATTTTCATTTTGGGGTGAACTACCCCTTTAAAATAGCTAAATAGAGAGTTTTGCATAAGCCTTTACAGGACACTCATTGATATACTCATTGGAAAAATTATGGGGGTTATAACATATGCAAAAATGATATTATAAATTTATAATCAATGTTAATGAAGTTACCATGTTTCATCGCCTGAAATAGGGTTAAACAGCTAACAGTGAGTGTTTACATGGGCACCAATAATCTAATTTTAATACGATTAATAAAATACTCTGATTAAGTGTCTACCATGTAAACAGTGATTTATTTTGATGACCTTAATCCAAATAAAGTCATAATCGAACTTAACAGAAATCAAATCAATTGAATTGAATTTTTTATTTGACAGGTTTTAGACAAGCTGTACAAAAATACAAGTATCCCATACATTTTGAAATAAAAACTGTCGAGGATAAAAACACAATAAAGCCCTGGGCTTGTTTCCATTGTGGTCCTCGCTGTTAAATAAAACTTCATAATGCAGATGATGCATAAAACAAACAGTACCTCCACATTTTAAAACAGGAACAAAATAATTCACAAATACAATTTTGTATTGTATAAAGACATGTGGAGTATTCCTATTTTAGTTGCATTATACATGTAAGCACTGCAATCAAACTATTATCGTCATGTAGGATTTTCACCGCATTTGCATTTTGCATGGCTGTTTGACACTATTCTCTGCAACTATGTGCTATAACATGTAAAACGGGATCATGAAAGGGACATAAAGAATATATCTTATGTGAAAACCTTAATCATATCATTGTCTTATTCAGATTAAGGCAAATCATTTGATTACTGATGTCCATGTAAACGTAGTCATTAAGAAAACACAACACGTATAGGAATCCTAAGTGAACCGTCATCGCATTATTAATGTTCTGTGTGTCTGTAACTGAGAACAAAAATGTAACTATAAAAAAATAAAGCTTAAAGAGATGCTCACAAGTGAAAATGTCCCCATTTACTCACACTTAAGTGGTTTCTTTCTTCTGTTGAAAACAGCACAAAATGAAACCAAACATTTTGAAGAAAATTTACATTTGAGTTAAATTATTACATCTGAAATGAATGTATGCTTAATTAAAATACAAAACACATTTTCTTACATTATCTTTAACTGAACACTAAAAACTGAAGCGACACGGTGGCTCAGTGGGTAGCGCTGTCGCCTCACAGCGAGAAGGTTGCTGGTTTGAGTCCAAGTTGGGCCAGTTGGCATTTCGGTGGAGTTTGCATGTTCTCCCCGTGTTGGTGTGGGTTTCCTCTGGGTGCTCACAGTCCAAACAAATGCACTATAGGTGAATTGATTAAACTAAATTGGCCGTAGTGTATGTGAAAGTGAGAGTGTTTGGATGTATCTCAGTACTGGGTTGCAGCTGGAAGGGCATCCGCTGTGTAAAACATATGCTAGATAAGGCCGTACTCACACTATGTACAGTTGCCTTGAACTGGGCCAAAGCACGCTTGTCCCCCTTTCTGTCTCCCCCGACGGCCCGCACTCACATTACATTCGGGCCTGGGCGCGCTTACGTCAACGATGACGCGCTGTTCAATAAGCGCTCTCGCTCAGCACAGTGGAGATTTCTTTAGTTATATATCGTTTAAGTCGTTTTATATGCGGTGAGACTCAGTCTAATATTTCACTGAACAGATCAGCCACTTTTGACGCTCATAAACAATCATAAAGTCCTCGTGCTGCAGGAATTAGGAGGTTTGCTGAAGGCGCAGCTGACGTGCAGTGAGGGGTTTGCGTCTTTAATAATCTACAACAGTTTGCGTTCATTGAACAGTACGAATGATTAATTAATCCATATAAAACAGTCCCTTAAAAGTCATGTCTCGCTTTCAGTTTCGGGTTTAGGCACGCTTGCACTCACACTGTAAGCGTACCGCGCCTGAGCCCAAGTGAACCGCGCTCTGGTTCACCTCTTCCAACCGGGCCAGGGCCGCTCAAGTGAACCGTGCCTGAGCCCGATTCAGAGTACTCACACTTCTCAAACGATCCGGGAAACAGGCCTGGGCACGATTCGGATAGCATAGTGTGAGTAAGCCCTAAGTTGGTGGTTCATTCCGCTGTGGCGACCCCAGAATAATAAAGGGACTAAGCTGAAGGAAATGTATGAACACTAAATCACTACTAACCGATTTGATAACTGGGGTATTTTTTGTGTGAAAATAAAGTCTGTCGCAAAAATCTGAAGTGGCTTAAAAAATGTATAAAGTCTTTAATTTATTAATCTACAGTAATGAGCTGCTATCATCTTGGTTGGTTAAATGCGGCAATACATTTATCTATTTATTTTGTCAAACACCAATATTTGTCCTGCTTGCTTGCTTCTTTAAACTTTTGTCATAAAACTGATCACCGCTTTAAATAACCACATTTCCAAAATAAATATTTCTATCATTTTTAAGTGAACGTGCACTCAACCCCTTTAACAACAGTCAATTATTGTTATTATAATATTATTATTATTGTCCAAACAATACAGACAATATTGTACAGGTTTCATTTTCTTTTGACACATTTTTTATTATTTCACCTAACAAAACAATACTGAATTCTGCAATAAACAGTATAAAACTGCGTTCGCACGGTTAATTAATAAACTCTTATTTTAGTTATAGGGGTTATTTATTATAACAGACTTTACCTTACTGTAGCTGACGTTTCAATGATTTTAAATTGATCAAAACATTCCTAATAAACACTCTCATTCAATAATTTAGTGCACCTACACAGTCATACGTTTTCAATATTCATCAAGTTGCTGGTAACAGTGTGCTTATGTTTTTTTCTCTCTATGAATATGCCATAGTGCTCATGCCCTGTCATGCCTTTGATTATAAAGCTGAAATAGCCTCCGTCTGCCCTCGCTCTCCCTCTCAGGTTATTCTTAGCATCACATCATCATCCAACTGGGTGAAACTAGGGCAAAAAGTCTCCCCCTACACAACTAAAGCCTGCACTCTCATTAATGCCCTCGCACGTACACACCAGAGACGTCCACTATGACCCCTGATGACCCTCAGTAGACAACACTAATACTGCACTGGACGCATACTGAAGCTGAAACACAGCCAAACTCAAAGCAAATGAGTCTAATGAATCAGTCAAAATCAGTGAATTCGCTGACCAGATGTATGACTAGTTAAAAGATACAAGAAAAACAATTACTAGTTCTGTTCCAAAACTTGATGAGCTACCTTTATAGGCAGCACTTTAAGTTGTCACAGGTGAACTGAAGTCTGTTTGGACACATGATTTTATTTGGCACTACATCGAAAGGACATGCACTGCTTAAAATATGTCTGTCACTAATAAAATATGCAGAAATGTTCAGTATATTAAACTGGAGTATTTTAATCAATATGCATGCACACATTAAATATAATTTTGCATAAACCTATATATAAAAGTGGATATATTCTGCTTATGCTTTATATATAGGCTTGTGCATATTAATATAGTTTATAGTATATGAGTGTACACACACACAGACACACACACAGACGGACACAGACACACAGACACACACACACACACACACACACACACACACACACACACACACACA
>CAIGQZ010000461.1:13369624-13381958 GCA_903798205.1 Danio tinwini | reverse complement strand
TGTGTGTGTGTGTGTGTGTGTGTGTGTGTGTGTGTGTGTGTGTGTGTTTCTTAACCTTGTTAACCCGTGCAATCACTGTCAAGGACTAAGAAAGGGCACCTGCTTTCAGTTGCTCTTATACATATATAATTAATAATTAGTTAACATTCATGGTATTGCATGTCTATATGTTTCCTGAATTTTGAACCGATATGTACAGTATATATACATTTTTAACTAACATTTTAAACTAACATGTGTATTAACTACATACATACATATATATTAACTACAGAACAACATGAAATGGACAGTAGTTCCCAGTGTAATCTACAGCGGTAGTAAAGCTGATGTGTCTAGACAGATGTGACATCCTTTCAGCCAAAGATGATGATGATGGTGAGGATGTCTCGAACAGAAAAGAGATCAGACTCAGAATCATTTAAGCTCTGGCAGACAATGATTTTGGCTGCTCTGTTTTTTGGGCACAGCGCCTGGTCTGTGCATGATTTTCAGATAGGATAGAAGACAGAGACCTGTGTTAATAAAGATTAAAAGAATGCCATTTATTTGTCTTTAAATATATCTTTAACATGGCTTTTTGCTTAGTTTAATGCATTATTCCATAAATAATACATCCTTGCAAATTGCTATTTTTGTGCCATAGATATAGCCATTGGTTGTTGTGAAAATATAAATATAAAAAAAAGAAATAAAAAGAATTAACAGCTATAAAATACAGATGTTAATTTTGCCGTCTTTTTAAATGAAATAAATAAAGAGTTAATCCTTGGAAATTACAGGAGATTACAAACGTTCTTATTAACTCGATAATTCATAATGCATAATACAATAAAATTCATATTTTTAAAGTGCTATTTTATCATTAACAAGATAATCATGTATCTATAAACAATAATAATATGTGAGACCTGTATATGATTGAAATAAAAGTTTTGGATGTGATTGTATATGTATATGTATATATATATAGTGGGTACGAAAAGTATTCAGACCCCCATTTTTAAACAAGACAATAACCCTAAGCACACAGCTAATATAATGAAGGAGTGGCTTGAGAACAAGCTCTTGAACGGCCCAGCCAGAGCCCTGACTTAAACCCAATTGAGCATCTCAGGAGAGACCTAAAAATGGCTGTCCTCCAGCATTTACCATCTGACCTGACAGAACTGGAGAGGATCTGCAAGGAGGAATGGCAGAGGATCCTCAAATCCAGGTGTGAATAGCTTGACTTCTGGAGACTCATGGCTGTATTAGATGGATGCTTCTACTAATGTATCATGGCTGTATCAAAAGGGTGCTTCTACTAAATACTGAGCAAAGGGTCTGAATACTTAAGACCATCTGATATTTCAGTTTTCCTTTTTTTAATAAATCTGAAAAAATTTCAACAATTATGGGCCCTTTTTTAACGATCTAGGCGTAAAAGTCCGAAGTGCACGGCGCAAAAGCATTAAGGGCGTGTCAGAATTCACTTTTGCTATTTTAAGGTTGGAAAATTCCGCTTTGCACCTCGGCGGATGGTCTAACAGGGTTGAGCTTATTCTCTTAATGAGTTATAGGTGTGTTTTGAGAATATACCAATCAAAGTCTCATCTCCTATTCCCTTTAAGAGTCAGTTGCGTCTTGCTATAGCGCATTTGCTATTTACATGATGGACTTTGTAAGTGGAATAACTGAGTGCTTCACTAGCGAGAAAACAGTACCATCTGCAGCGCGAGAATGAGCCTCCTCATTCTTTACTTTCACTTTCACTCTCTTCCGTGGATAAGGAAACGCACAGACATCCATTAGCCTACATAATTAATTTTGTTTAAACGCAAAGATTTGTTTCAAAACTATTTCTAAATTCAGTTCTAATTTCCAGCAAACGAATAAATGAACAGTAAAAACGAAGTGTGGTCAAAAAACTGAGTTATTTCCAAATACACATGCTATGCCCCATATGGTCTAAAAGCTGACAGGTAGGCAAATCTAAGCTTGTTTTTAATAAAACAAATATAAATATGCATATAATAAATAACACTGATAATAACATTATACAAAAGCAAATTGTCATGAATAAACTGAAAAAGCCCCCCCAAGATGGAGGCATGAAAGCAGTAGTTTTTATATTTATGTAGAAAATAATTATTTATTATTTTAATCCTTTAATTCTTTTTCATTTGTAAATATATTTGCATATTGCTCTACATCCTGTATGTATTAAGCAATGTTTAAGCGAGGTGCTCATCTAACGTGCTCTGCACTGGACCTCCTCTCAGCTGGTCGATTGTGCAGTCTATTTTAGTTCCTCAAAATAGCAACGTGCCATCAATGCCCCTTAACACACCTCCTTTCTTAGACCAGAACGCCTATGGGTGCACATATAAGTACAAATGCATTTGCCATTTAAATAGCATGGTGAAAAACGTTTGACACTTGCGTCAAGTTGAAACTAGCAAACAACATTTGCGCCGCATTGCGCCGGGTGTATATTGTGTTTTTCTGTCAATGTGGGATGCTGTGTGGACATTAATCAGGAAAAATTAACATAAATGATTTTAGCAAAGGCTGCAATATAACAAACAGTGAAAATGTAAAGGTGGTCTGAATACTTTCTGTATCCACTATATATATATATATATATATATGTGTGTGTGGTATGTATGCCATGAAAAGGTGATATGTGCATCTGCGCTGATGGTTTGTTTCATAGGACTGTAATGGAGCTGCATGAGCTGAGACTGAGCCTGTGCCTTTTATGGAATGAAATCCGAGCAAAGCCAGGTAACCAAAAAATGTTTTGGCTTTTCAGACAATTTTTTGTATGATGAAGAATACTGCGGACAGGCAGAAAAACACAGCTGGACTGTCCTTTTTATGTGTTGCAAATCCTCTAATTGTCATCTTCTGTCTCCAGAATCGGATAAATGAACTCCAGTGAAGCTTCAGCTCAGCCAAAAGCCCCTCATGTCGTTTCTGGTGAGAGTCAAACTTTTTTATTCTGTGTCATGCTTTCTGTGTTCATTTCCACAGTTCTTCAGCATCTGAACTGCGTTTGCATGAGGGATTTGATTCTGGAGTGGGTTTAGCATTGGCTGGTGCTTTATAGGCTGATGTTCACTGAGCAATATCCATGGCCTGATTCTTCTCTAATCCCTTAGATAACAGCACATTTAATAATAAACGCCCTCATTAATATCCAGCTCACCCCTGTGTTAATGTCTCGCTCGTAAGGAAATGTTCCGGGTTCGGGAAAGGTTCTGTAAGCATGACTCGGTTTATAAAAACAGAAAGTTTGTTTGCAGGAATGCACACAAGGATCCTGTTTCACTTGGTTATACTTAAATAAATAAATACATAAATACTGATGAAGTTATTAATATGCAGTGCATCCGGAAAGTATTCATAGCGCTTCACTTTTTCCACTTTTTTTATGTTACAGCCTTATTCCAAAATGGATTAAATTAATTTATTTCCTCAACATTCTACTCACGATCCCCCATAATGCAATGTGAAAAAAGAGTTTTTGAAATTGTTACAAATTTATTAAAAGAGTGTGGCGCGGCTTCAGGTCTAATCATCACAAAAGTAATCATCAACAGTGGCACATTTGTATTTTAAGATCTAACACAATGTTGCGCTTGGCATATGTGCTTATTGTTTTCTGATAAGAGTTTCAGTTTAGACATCGCTGCTGCGATTTGTCAATAGCCTATTGCTCTAATATTAAATAGCCTATTTGACCTAAAACTTTTCACTGAGCTCAGTAAAATGTTCTTTGAGAAGTTATTAATAATCTGTTCAATAATTCTTTAATGCCAAAACGAATGGTAAAATACAGATTGTAATTTAATTTAATATAAGCAATTTAAATGAAATTTAATATATTTTAATAGGCTATATAAATAAATATAGGCCTGACATATTTTTTTATTAAATTAAATAGGTTATTTTCTAAAAAATGCACATGTCCACTTCATCGAATTAAACACAAGTAAAACAAGTATGTATATACCGTGTATTTGAAAGAGCAGTCAATGCATGCACTGAAAAAATAGGCTATAGGTAGGCCCACAGGGACTCTGCGCGCGCAGAATTCCGCAGATTTTCAGCAGATTTTCCTCAGATTTTAAGCCCATCATTAATTCTGTTTATTTACTTAAAGTTAACTATTTACAGTTAATCTAATTGGATTTGCATTTTAAACATTAAATACAGTTAAAAATATATTATTTTTTATTTAACATATTAAAGTTTTAGTTATGATACTCCCAAAATAATTCCGCAGAAATCCACATATTTTTACCAAAATTCTCTGCAGAAATAGCAAAAAACGTCCGCAGATTCCGTCTGGCCCTAGCTATAGGCCACCTTTAAACTTAAATAGGCTATTATTAAAAAATATATTAAAAAAACACCTTTTTGTGAAAGCAAGAGAAAATCTTGTGGGAGTGCTGTTATAAAGGAGTCTCAAATGACCAACGACCACAACACGTTTTATTCCAGAACATTTGAGCTGGTTTCAGAGTTTCATTTTCTTCCTCAGTTGTTTCATTTTTAAAAATTGTTTTATTTAACTTGTTTGTTAATTAAATCCAGTTTTGTTATTTAGCCTATTATTTTTATGCAACAAAGTTGCAAACTTATTAGCTATGAGATGTGTCTGTGCCCTCACATGCAGCTCGCGCTTCAGCTGCTGCTGAGAGAGAGAGATAGAGCGCAAGAGATCAATCGAAATAATAACTTTTGTCCGAAAGTGAAGTGATGTTGATGTAAACAGCTGAAGCTGTCAAATTATGTGTAGATAATTTATTATTAATGATGACGATTAAAAATAATAATACTATTCATTTTATTAAATAATGCAATTAAAACATGTAATAGGTCTACATTTGTGCGAAACGAGCTTAATATCGTCTTTAAAATCGTCATAGGTCTCAGTTCTTGGCGATATCTTTGCCTATCGTCGATACACGATACTTTCATCTATCGGCACAACACTATAATGTAGTTCAACACAACCAAACACAATTGATTAAAAGCCCACAACAGGTTTGTTTTTAAAAGGTTATCAATTGATATTATTAAAAATCAATAGCCCTATGGAGAAAATCCGGTGAATCAGGTGTGTTTGGTAAAGGAGACATGGAATATGTGCAGAGCTGGTGTTCCTCGAGGACCACCAGCTCTGCACATATTCCATGTCTCCTTTACCAAACACACCTGATTCATTCACATCTTCAGCTCAGAGACTGAAAGACCTGTAATAAGTGCAACATACAAAAGAGGCATCCAAAACATGCAGTGTTGGTGGTCCTCCAGGAGCGTGGTTGAGAAACACTGCTATACCTATAAAGGATGTGATTAATTTACACATTTTTAAGGTGTACTTGTTACAGTGTTAATAACTACTTTGGAATATTAAATAATGTACTCACTATATGGTTATGATTAGAGTGCGGGTTTAGGGTTAAATTAATTGTAATTACTGTAGTAAGTAAACAGAAATTGTAAGAAAAATACCTTAAAATAAAGTGTTACCAAGAAATCAATAGCACGTTTCCACTAATGTATTTATGAATTATTCTTTTTTTGCACTGAACACGGAACATTCCTATAATCATCTCTTCCCTTTGCTGTCTTCCTCTGCTGTTCATCTTAACCCTCACTCATTGCACGTGCGCTCATATTTGTGGATGCTCATTTGCATATTCATCAGTGGGGCGGGGGGCGGGTCTCATGTCTCCTCCCCTTTTCCTCCCAGGACTGCACCTGTATCTCCTCCCACTCACAAGTCCAGTCCATCAGCATAGAGGAACAGTATGAAGACATCAGCCATCAGTGCTCGGTCAGTAATCATAGAGGCTCATCATAGATCCTGCTGTAGAGGAGACATTCAGAGGCATTCGCTCACACTGATTCAGTGACTGCAGAACTCCAGGGAGCTTAAAAGTCAGATTAGCAAAAAAATATTAGTAATTAAACGCATTGCTTTAAAATGATTAAGTAAATTAATTATGTGCATAATTATACAAAATAAGTTGAGTCAACTTAATAGTTCCTAATTGCAACAGGTTTACTAGCTTTTTTTCATCACAGCATATTAAACACAAGCTGATGTTGTTGTGTGTTCTGAGACGCTGAGCGGATCCATTGTGTTGGGAATCACGAAGCAGTTTTTCTTTTCCATCAGTTTGAATGAAAGCTCACTTGTGCTGGTTTGGTCTCGTGTGTTTGGCTCAAGGATAAATCAGTTGTTTGTCCTCTGAAATTTGGTCGATATCCCAATTTTTGGTCTTTTACTGCAGAGATTGTTGTCTACAATCTCTTTACAGGGATTTAATGTAGAAAATAAGCACTTGTGAAGGAAGTTCAAGTCTAAAGGTTTTAATGTTGACATGTTTATAATGATTTAAAATGAATTTATAACTTCTAAATGATTTATAAGGCTTAATTGAAGATTTTAATCATTTATTTTGCTTCGGCTTACTCCCTTTATTCATCAGGGGTCGCCACAGCGGAATGAATCGCCAACTTATCCAGCATATGTTTTACACAGCGGATGCCCTTCCAGCCACAACCCAACAAACATGCTACCCACTGCGCCACAGCATCACCTAATTGGAGATATGAATATAATACTAATAATAATTCATAATATCACCCTCTGGATCACGATATTGCTAAATTATTTGAAGGAATTGTTAGCCAAAAGTTTTATTTGTGAAGTTTTCACTTTAATTAAGATTCATTTTTAGTAATTTGTTTAGAAATGTTATTTACTTTTGTCTTGTGAATTAGTTTTGTGGGGCAGCACAGTGGTGCAGTGGGTAGCACAATCGCCTCACAGCAAGAAGGTCGCTGGTTCGAGCCTTGGCTGGGTCAGTTGGCATTTCTGTGTGGAGTTTGCGTGTTCTCCCCAGGTTGGTGTGGGTTTCCTCCAGTTTACTCAACAAGTCCAAAAACATTTGGTATAGGTGAATTTGGTAGGCTAAATTTGTCCTCAGTGTGAATGAGTGTGTATGGATGTTTTCTTAGTAATGGGTTGCAGCTGGAAGGGCATCCGCTGCATAAAACATATGCTGCATAAGTTGGCAGTTCATTCCGCTGTGGTGACTCTGGATTAATAAAGGGACTAAGCCTAAAAGAAATTGAATAATTGAGTTAGTTTTGTCGTTTTTTTTAATATTACTGGTGCATCTTTATTTAAATTAATAAATTCGTGTGTTTATTTATTTGTTTCAGATAAATATTCAATTATTCATATTATGTGCACTTGTCATTTGAATTAGCTTTTGGCTTTTAAAACGTATCAACATATCATTAATTTAATGTATTTTTTGTCATTTAAATTTTGTGCTTTTGTTTTGTTTTTTGTGTTACTAATTTATCGTTATTTCATTCATTCATTCATTTTCTTTCAGCTTAGTCTTTTAATTAATCAGGGGTCGCCACAGCGGAATGAACCGCCAACTAATCCAGCATATGTTTTACACAGCAGATGCCCTTCCAGCTGCAACCCATCACTGGGAAACACCCATACACTCCCATTCACACACATACACTACAGACAATTTAGCTTACCCAATTCACCTATAGCGCATGTGTTTGGACTGTTGGGGGAAACCGAAGCACCCGGAGAAAACTCACTCCAACAGAAATGCCAACTAACCCAGCCGGGGCTCAAATCAGCAACCTTCTATCAACTGCGCCACCGTAAGCTAAATTGTCTGTAGTGTATGTGTGTTTGCCAGTGCTGGGTTGCAGCTGGAAGGGCATCCGCTGCGTAAAACATATGCTGGATAAGTTGGCGGTTCCCCAGATTTATAAAGGGACAAAGCCGAAAAGAAAATGAATGAATGAATGAATTTTCATTATAATTTGAAATTGTAATATTTTTATTTTTATTAGAAATGTTCATTTTAATTGCACAGGTTTTAAATAATGCATGTGTTATATACACACACAGAATTTTCCCTATGTTTTTCTTTGTTTCTTAATTTTTCTTTGTTTAATATTGCTTAATTATCATCATGTGTTTCAAGTTTTGATTTTAATTTAAGATTAGGGTATCGGTTTAACCTTTTTGTGTTTGCGTATTTATATATATATATATATATATATATATGTGTGTGTGTGTGTGTGTGTGTGTGTGTGTGTTTAGTATGTGTTTGTGGTTTGTGCATGTTTGTGTGTGGGTGTGCACTTATGCGTTTGTTACATGTGTGTGTGCTTGTAACGTGTGTGTGTGTTTTTGTTACATGTATTTGTGTGTGTGTCCATTTGTGGATGTGTGTGTGTGTGTTCATACTGTATGTGTTTGTGTGTGTGGCAGAGCACAGATGTCTCTCCGTGTTCGGTGTTGACTGATGCCGATGACATCACAGATCTGTCCACTGACTCCGCCCACTATCAGCTTCTGTCACCACTGGGTACGAAACATCACCAACAATACTTCATGCATTTCCTCAAGTGTCATGTTTACATCAGATAGCAGCATAATTATGAATTACAAACATCATCATTGTGTGTGTGTGCTTATGTATGTGTGTATGTCTGCGCGTGTTTGTTTTTATGTGTGTGTGTGCGCAGGCCGGGGCTTTAATAACCTCAGTCATGTGAGTCTGGCGCGTCACACACCGTCTGGCCGTCTGGTGGCCGTGAAAAACACAAACCTGGACGAGTGTACAGAAGACGAGCTCCTGCAGCTGATGGTGTGTGTGTGTGTTTAAATAAATCATTTAATTTCTGTTTTTAAATGAAGCTTTATCAGATTAACCCTATGAAGCATCACAGAATTAAAAACTAAACAAAATGTAACTTTTTGAGACGCCCTTTGTCTGAAAGTTGAGACAAGATTAGATGCTGGGGTTTATATTTGATGCGTTGGATTAATTGATTGATTACAGTGAAGCGGAGGCCAGCTAGTGAAGTGCTGTGCAGGTAAACCTCACTCCTCTGACCTCTAAAAGGTGATCTAGTGACAGACGCTAAAGGGCCATGATCTTTAGCCTCCTTGTTGAAGCTACCGACTCCCATAGGTTCGATTCCAGCTCGGAGTGAGTTGGATGCTGTAGGACCGGTGGGGTACAATTGCGTAGATGAATGACTTTAATGACTTTATTTTATGAAGCACTTTTTCTTTTCATTCATTCGTTTATTTATTTTCTTTTTAGCTTACTCCCTTTATTAAACCTGGGGTCGCCACAGAGGAATGAACCACCAACTTAAGGCCGATTTATACTTCTGCGTGAAGCGTATGCTACGGCGCAGCCTACGCGTAGACGCATAGCCCTTGCTGTGGTCATCGGCAACGTTGACGCGCACCTTTCAAAAAATGTAACGCGTTCGTGTAGCGCAAGCTCTGTGATTGGTCGGCTTGGTAGCGCTGACGAGTGTGGGCGGAGGTGAGAGCTGCGTGAGCGTGATGCAGCTAGTGTTTACAAGTGTAGAATCCCGTGAAGGAGCTCCGGATGGAATCTGTGGTTTTGTGTTTACCTTATGATTAAAGTTGTTGCACGTCCGCCTGTTCCCGCCTCAAAATAAGCGAATTTGAGCCACTTGTTGTTGTTTTTTTTGTTTCTTTAATGCAAGAACAATACATATAAAACAATGCCAGGGGTATACAAAATGAAAAGTATATATATATATATATATAAAAATATAGAGAGATACAAAAAACTCAATAGATAAAACAAAATAAAATAACAAAAGAAGATAAAACAATATTACAAATAAATAAATAATGCTAGGCCTTGCTAACTCACAATAACTTAAAAGTGTCAAACAAATACACAGTTTTAACAGCTTTTTTGTTTGTACTCTTCTTAATAGTTTATATAAATATTTAGTTCTTTAAGTACCACTAAAAACAGAGGTTTTCACATCTATGGATGTAAAACTTGGTAAGTATAATCAGAAGATTAATAACATAAGCTTCATTTTCCAACTTCTTATCATAGTTCAAAAAAACTAAAATAACATATTCATACAATAGAAGAAAATTTGACAGTATTTTATCATTTATAAATTTAGATACCATCCCCCAAAATAAATAAATATGAGGTACTGTTTCTGGGTATGATGAACAAAATAAACAATTGACATCCATGTCTTCAATAAATCTGGTTAAAAAAATGCTTAACAGGGTAAAATTTGTGTAGTATCTTAAATGAGATTTCTTTCATTTTACTTGTATTTAGATATTTATTAGGTAATAGCCAAAATTTCCTCCAATCAATATTTTGAGGGAACTTAACATACGGTTTACTAACCAGTTCTTGTTGGAATTGCAGACGTGTATTCTTATTGTTATTCTTTTTGCTAAATGAAAAACAAATTTTGCCACAGAAAGTATCAGCAGGGTGAAGAAAGGATGCATTCTTAGAGTATGAAATACCTCTACATAAACAAATAATACTAGAAGAGATAGCTCCAATTACCGAGGCATATTCCTTTGGGGTTATAGGAAAATCAAAGTATGAAAGAAATTCCCCATATGTCATCAAGTGTCCTTCATTGTTCAACAACTGTCCTACCAAAAGAATCCCTTTATCAAACCATGTTTTCATGGATATACTCTTGTGTTTATATAGAATATTGCAATTATTCCAGATATAATATCGATGCGGGGTGAAATTGTGCTTGTAAATTTACTTCCATTACAAAAAATTTGAGCCACTTGTACATTAAGCGTTCAGAAAAAGCAAAACACCAGCGAAGAAACTCGACACAGAGGAACATAAACATCTACTGCCAGCTAGAGTTTCGGAAGTGTTATTGCAGATTATGCAACATGCGCCATGGGTCACGCCGATTACTTGACGCAGAAGTATAAAGCAGGCTTTATCCAGCACGTTTTATGCAGCGGATGCCTTTCCAGCTGCAACCCAGTACTAGAAACATTTTGTTGAATTTTTTAGTTATATAATACATTTAGAAATAAAGCAAAATCACTTATTTTTTTACTTTTGCATTTTATTCAGTAAATGAAAGCTGTATAAATACATTTTATGTATATTATTTATCATATGTAATATGTTGCCACAGCGGAATGAACCGCCAACTTATCCAGCATATGTTTTACTCAGCAAATGCCCTTTCAACTGCAACCCATCATGGGGAAACATCCATTCACCCATCCTCATTCACACACATACACTACGGACAATTTAGCTTACCCAATTCACCTGTAGCACATGTCTTTGGACTTGTGGGGGAAAACCGGAGCACCCGAAGGAAACCCACGCCAACACGGGGAGAACATGCAAATGAGGCGAATGTGCTATCCACTGTGCCACCATGTCCACACAATATTTATTCATTCATTTTCTTTTCGGCTTAGTCTCTTTATTAATCAGGGGTCGCCACAGCGGAATGAACTGCTAATTTATCCAGCATATATTTTACGCAGTGGATGCCCTTTCAGCCGCAACCCAGCACTGGGGAACACCCATACACTCTTGCATTCACACCCAAACATACACAATGGCCAATTTAGCTTATTGCTAATGCAGCCGGGGCTCGAACCAACAACCTTCTTGCTGTGAGGCGACAGTACTAACCACTGAGCCACCGTGTCGCCCGACACACACATTATTTAACATAAATATATTTTTCAGACTTTTAATATATGCATATATTTTTATAATCTAAGGCAAAATGACCACCGTGAGAACTTACAGCAATAAAGTCAGTAAATAATGACTGTTCATTTTTGGTTAACAGATCTTTCTTACTCAAGCTGATTGTGCTGTGCATTGATAGTTTGTGTGTATTATTGCTGATTTTCCAGAATGAGGTTCTTCTGTCCAGACGGTTCCGGCACCCGAATTTGCTGACGTCCAGACTGGTGTTCAGCTCCTGCTGTCAGCTCTGGGTTCTGGCTCCTCTCATGAGCTACGGTGAGAAATTAACACCAATATCTGTCCCTAATACTGTCTCCATATTGCTGTCCTAGAATTACATTTCATTATATTTATTTTTTATGCATTTGCAAGTATGTAGCATTTCTCACAATTATTTTCCATCATTATGAATTTAGTTCTCACAATTATTTTTTCAGAATAAATTGAAAGTTTTATATATTATATTATATTATATTATATTACATTATATTATATTATATTATATTACATTACATTACATTACATTACATTACATTACATTATATTATATTATATTATATTATTCATTTTCCTTTCGACTTAGTCCCTTTATTAATCCAGGGTCGCCACAGCGGAATGAACCACCAGTGAACTTATCCAGCACGTTTTACAGAGTGGATGTCCTTTTCTCTGGGAATTATATTATATTATATTATATTATATTATATTATATTATATTATAT
>CAIGQZ010000461.1:13356380-13369614 GCA_903798205.1 Danio tinwini | reverse complement strand
ATTATATTATATTATATTATATTATATTATATTATATTATATTATATTATATTATATTATATTATATTATATTATATTATATTACATTATATTATATCAAATGAAATCAAATCATATCAAATCAAATCAAATCAAATCATATCATATCATACCATAAACACACTTTTGAAAAATAGCTGATTGACCACTACTTTAAAGGCCACCTATGGGGCAAAATCAACTTTTGTAAGCTGTTTGGACAGAACTGTGTATCCACAGTCAAATCTGAGTGATATAAACACAACAGGTTTCTTTTTTTTTAATTTCCTGGTGTTTTTTTGAGGCTCGCCACAATGTGTCGTACGAGTTTGGTTTTCCCCGCCCACCGAGTTGATTGACAGGAGTGTATTAACATGTCTCTGTAGTAACGCGTACTATATAAACATATCCACAGTACAGGATTTGCAAAGAAACTGTGATTTAAAGATCTGTTCCAACTCCAAATGTTTTTAAAAAAGAGCATGTCTGTAATGAAGTAAAGACAGTAAAATCACTAATTCATAACCGCAGCTGCATAGTGTCAGTAAATGAGAGAGTGTGTTTGTGTGTCAGGGGTGGACTGGCACAGCTTTTTTAGCCGGGAAAGAGGCGTGGTGTGGCGGTCGATAATTAAAGAGCCCCTATTATGGGTTTTTGAAAATGACCTTTCATGTAGTGTGTGATGCAGCTCTAAGTGAAGTGAAATATCCAGCTAAGGCTTAAATCTGAAAGTGGAGTTTTTAAAACTATTGATTCATCTAAAAAAAAGAGTCGACTCACAATGGTTTAAATGAATCATCTTGATAACGAGTCTTTAGCCGTTTCGGTGTGACGTGGATACGAAACATAATTGTTGCGCACACAGACCCGGCAAAATTTAAACCTGCGGCTTGTGTGAGGAAGGAGTGGTTCAGAAATCTGCACGCTTACAATGGGCGATCTATCAGTACACAGCTCATGGATTAGTTTAGGGGTGCGGGCAAAATGAGGACAGTTTATTAGGTACATCGTCAAACAAAGGCAGGCTGGGCTTTGGGCTGGTGCCCAGCACTAGAAAGGCTTACGAAGACTCTGGGTGAGCACGATGGGAGCCAGCAGAGATAGCTTGTCAGAGGACAGAGGAGAAGTGCTGGTGGGCGCTACAACCCCCCGGCTGGGGATGTGATCGTTGGGCAAAGCAGAGTGCAGGTAAGCCCTGAGATCATATAACACTTTACGCAAGAGGTGCCACAGCAATGATTGCAAATAGAAATGATCTACATGTTTTGTTACTAGTAACCGCGTGTACTGTATCAGGTTAACTCTTTATATTTTCATATCGCGTCTAATGCCACGTTGAAAACGCGCCGCGTGCTGCTTTGTTTACAGATTTAAATGCATTTGTGAGCTCATTCCACTGCCGTTTGCCATTGCTATGGCCACCGCTGATCCTACACACATGCAGTGGTCAAGGTTCAGAATAGTTCAGCTTTTGCAGCTGTGTGGATTAATACTGAATGTGTGTCAATGAGCAATATGCTGGTGTTTAACTGCACTGCTTTCGGGGGTGAGGTGTCTGAATAACACTGTTGAGAACCGGGTACTGTTTACTGTGGTGTTAGTAAGTTTACTTTGAAGCGTGTTTCGGGCGTCCGCTACGATCGGATCCTATACCAATGTTGGTAACCTGGGGGCTTGATAAACCGTGCTGGGCATTTTACTGTCTCGCGCTGAACGCTGTCGACCTGTCATCGGTTCAATCAATGCAGATTAGCTTCGCGCTAAGGAGGGGTTTGGGAAAAAATGAATCACTGAACGATTCAAATGGGAGTCGCCGGGATAATTAGGTAAAAATAAATGCATATAAGACAATGAAAGTGTTTTTTGAGCTTGCATGTATATCAGCCTGTTGTTCGAGACCCATAAAACCAAAATATGACCCTTTTTAATGTATAATAGGGGTTTTTTAAATACCGGGGGTGGGAGGCCAGATTCACGGTGGCTGGCCAGATTAGACATCAGGCCACCGGGAAATGGCCAGTCTGCCCCTGGTGTGTGCACTGAAAACTTTGTAACAACATTTGTGTGTGACTCATAATTTCAGAAAGCTTGAATAAACTCCACCACAAATACATCAAATAAACTTACTTGGTAAACTGGATCTCTGCTTCATTCGTGTCGGTCATAGTCTGCATTGCAAATGATCTGATGGGTATTTTGATTGGCTGATCTGATGGGCTGAAACTTTACAGACACATCCTGGAGGCACTGAAGACTTATCTTACATCTTGTAAAAGAGTAAAATAAGAGGTGTACCTTCTTCATGTGTCTCAATCAGGTTCCGCAGACTCTCTGCTCAGGTCGTATTTTCCAGACGGGATGAGCGAGTCTCTGATGGCGTATCTGCTGTACGGTGTTCTGCGAGCGCTCGAGTACCTGCATCACATGGGTTATGTGCACAGGTGAGGACATGATGACTGGTTTACAGAGGCGTCAATCTGAATCAAGCCTCAGACCGTCTCCTGTGTGTTCCGCAGGGGTGTGAAGGCCAGTCATGTGCTGCTGTCGGCTGAAGGAAGAGTGTGTCTGTCGGGTCTTCAGAGTGTCTACAGTTTGATGAAGGACGGGAAGAGGATGAGAGCCGTGTTCGACATGCCTCAACACAGTCCATCTCTCCTGCCCTGGCTGAGCCCTGAGCTGCTGAGACAGGTCACCTTTTAAAGTTGTCTTAATTAAGTGCTCGGAAATGCACATTACTAATCAAAATGTGAGTTTTTAGATATTTACAGTAGTAAATTTACAAAATATCTTCATGGGACCAGGGGCGGAGCTAAGAGGCTATGGCCACTATGGACATAATCATGGCCACCGCGCTCGTAATTGCATTTTTTTTAAAGAGAAATCTAACTCCTAAACTTTTGGATCATATCTACACTACCTGACAAAAGTCTTCCCAGTTGTAAGAGCAACAAATAATAACTTGACAATCATTTGCAAAAGTGGCAGAAGGTAGATTTTTCCAATGAATCATCTGTTGAACTACATCCCAATCATCACAAATACTGCTGAAGACCTATTGGAATCCACATGGACCCAAGGTTCTCACAGAGGTACTTACAAGTTTGGTGAAGGAAAAATCATGGTTTGGGGTTACATTCAGTATGGGGGCGTGCGAGAGATTTGCAGAGTGGATGGAAACATCAACAGCCTGAGGTATCAAGACATTTGTGCTGCCCATTACATTACAAACCACAGGAGAGGGCCAATTCTTTAGCAGGATAGCGCTCCTTCTCATACTTCAGCCTCCACATCAAAGTTTCTGAAAGCAAAGAAGGTCAAGGTGCTCCAGGATTGGCCAGCTCAGTCACCAGACATGAACATTATTGAGCATGTCTGGGGTAAGATGGAGGAGGCATTGAAGATGAATTCAAAGAATCTTGATGAACTCTGGGAGTCCTGCAAGAACGCTTTCTTTGCCGTTCCAGATGACTTTATTAATAAGTGATTTGAGTCATTGCAGAGATGTATAGATGCAGTCCTCCAAGCTCATGATGGAGTCATACACAATATTCATTCTGTTTTCACTGCATCATGACTTTATATTCTATACTGTACATTATTTCTGTTACGTGACAAGACTTTTGTTTAATCCAAGTCAGACCTTACTGTCCTAATTAAATCATTAAAAATCAAGACATGATCATATTTTGGTTAAATAAGCGTAATCTAGAGGCCTTTGCCTTTCCTATAAGCCACTTCTGATACCAAATGATCAACTAGAAGTCAAGATATTATTTGTTGTTCCTAAAACCTGAATAGGCGACAAGACTTTTGTCAGGTAGTGTATACGATAATGTTTTAAACTGTTTTGAAATAATAACAATATTATCATATGCGATACGATATGATACACACCCTAGCATCAATATTTTATACGTTCATGATACAGTAGAGATAATGATGTATTTTTGTGTCTGCAGGATCTTCATGGTTATGGGGTGAAGTCAGACATCTACAGTCTGGGGATTGTGGCGTGTGAGCTGGTCAGTGGCAGAGTGCCATTTCAGGACATGCCGCCCACTCTGGTACTGCCAAATTCACTAATTCAGTATATTGTGATAATGAACACGTACACTATTGATTGTCTGATGATTTAAAATGCTTTTTTTATCCTTCTTTTATAAAGTGCTTCAGGATCCTTTTTAATCCTGTATAAAAGCATCTGCTAACTGAATAAATGTAAAATGTAAATCAACTCCACCGCTGTTCCTCCTCCAGATGTTGCTCCAGAAGCTGCGGGGATCTCACTGTTGTCTCCTCGACGTGCCTTTGTACCCACTGGGAGGAATGGGTGCGCTGAAGGTGTCCCGTTCGGGGGTGGATTCAGGGATTGGAGAGAGTGTGGCGACTGGAAGTCTGACCCGCACTGCCACAGCGGAGCGACCGCAGAGCCCCGCTCCTAAAAACCACTCAGCCACACTGCACAACCTGGTGCAACTGTGTCTGCAGCAGCAGCCTGAGCGCAGGTACACACAGCACATAGGGTATAGTTAAGCAGAAATACAGAACTCTTGATAATAATAATCATTTATTTTTATATAGCGCCTTTAAAGTACAAATGAAATCAAAACTAAGCTTATGATTTTGTTAGCTCGCATTGCTAGTTTTGTGGTAAACAATTCATCTGTGAGTGTCATTAGAGAAAAAAAAAATGTTTACCCCTTGTTATCCTTAATTGAAATCTGAAAATGCACTTCCTGTTTGTTTTCAGTTAACTCAGGGGTGTCCAAACTCGGTCCTGGAGAGTCGGTGTCCTGCAGAGTTTAGCTCCAACTTGCTTCAACACACCTGCTAGGAAGTTTCTAGTATATCTAGTAAGAGCTTGATTAGCTAGTTCAGGTGTGTTTGATTAGGGTTGGAGCTAAACTCTCCAGGACACCGGCCCTCCAGGACTGAGTTTGGATACCCCTGACTTAAATCAAAGTCCCTTTAAGGCAGGGGTGTCAAACTGCAGCCCAGCACAGTTTAGTTCCAGCCCTGCTTCAACACACTCATTTGCAGGTATCAAACAAGACTAAAGCACTCAATTAGTACGATCAGGTGTGTTTAATTAGGGTTGGAACTAAACTGTGCAGGGCTGCGGCCCTCCAGGAACTGAATTTAACACCCCTGCTTTAAGGGTAAAATCTAGATCTGATATGAGGCCGGCCAGAAGTGCGATATGCACATCAATATATCAGCATTTTTTTATGACACTGTATAACAAATATTTTTACAGTACTGTGTGAAGGTTGGGTTTAAGGTTGGGGTGGGGGTAGACGTTAATAAAATACAATAAATGGGAAATTTAATAACTAATATAAATAATTCTTGTTAACTTCCGGCTGCAACCGAATACAATCTAGCAACAACCCCCTTTTAGGCAAGTCATTTCACTCTGCGGCCATCTTTGAAATGCCTTTTGGTCAATATGCTTGGGCATTCTGTCTGAATCAAACATCAAATTTACCAAAACTGTTTGCCAAGCTTACGATTACATTACATAGTAGGAATCACCAATGAAATTAAACAACAACTGTCTCTTTAGTCTCATTTCTAAACGTTTGAATCACACAAAATCAGCAGAAACTCGCATCTTGTCCCCTCCCCCGGAGAATCTTCAGTCTATATCGATCGCTGATTGGCTCCTGTACTAGAAGGCGGGGCATCATTTGCCATATGACCAAATGACAAGTGACACGTCTTGTGTATTCTACAGTCTTTGTTTAAATTCTCAGATTTTGTCTGTCTGAGGTATTGGGCGTGGCTAACACACTTAGCCACACCCCTCCAAATGTCAGTTTTGACAACAAACAGAAATGGTGAGCAGGAGGAGTCTGTTAGGTTGTAATAACTCTTCTTAAACCCATTTCTCTTAATACTAGTATCTTGAAAAATAACTAGTAACATATTAAGGACCGTCATCATGGAACAGAAAAACTAAATTTATTTTTCAGAGAAAAAATGCTTCTCACCATTAAACAGCACTTTGAAAATAGAATTAAAAATGAGGGTTAATTATTTTGTTTTCAAATGTATATAATAAACTATGAAGAAAATGAATATAATAATTGCCTGCCATTGTTAGGATGGCAAAATAATAACTGATGAATATTTAATTACTTAACTCTATGTAACGCGTGTGTCTTTCAGGCCGTCTGCGACAGCTCTCCTCAACCATCCCTTTTTCAGACAGGTAAAGTCACCCTTTCAGAAGATCTTACACACTACACTGCACTCTAACCCTTGATTTTGGTCACAATCCATTCTGCCTTAAAGTCTAGTGCTATTTTGGGATTTCTGCCTGGATTTTGCCTACCCAAATTTAAAAGCTTCCCAAATCCACATGCAGAGGTGTAAATGCAGAAATTCTGTATCGTTTTAAAGAAAACCCTTTGAATTTTCATCAAACACTATTGAAAGTATTTAAAATAACTGTAGATGTTGTCTGTGTTATAATAAACACCTAAAAAAAGAGGCGCTTTTTGTATTATTTTTTATAAACTCAAATTTGAAAGTGTACCTTTTAGGTTCTGTCTGGTCTATGTTGCTGTAAATAATTTTAGTGGTTCTTGCACATGGGTGTAATCAGAGGAAAAAAGAAAAATGCCTCTACCATAATCTATGCAAAAGTTATTGTATTCCAACTGATGAGAGGTGCTATACCATTTTATTATGTATTTTCCGCCTACCAAGTTTTGAAAGCCTTCCATATCCAAATGCATTGCTATAAATGAAAAATTCCAGTGTAATTGAATAGAAACCCCTTTGAATTTACATAAGAAACTGCTGAAAGTAATAAATAATATTTGATATGTTTTCTGTTTTATGATGAACCACTTCAACATTGAGCGCTTTTTTATATATTTTTTCTAAAATGCTTTTTTGAAAGGGTGTAGATTATCTATTTAGAGAATTTAGCTTCTCCAGACAGTTCTGCTTGAAACCAGCAGAGAGCAGCAAACACTAGGAAAAATAATTTTATCTCTATCATGTTTTCTGACAAAACTGTTGTAATTCATCTGAATACTGGGAAAATAACTTTTTGATCATTCATAATCAATAGTACATATTTGCTCTTGCTTAGTTTTAGATGATAATAACTATAGGAACATGAGTTTACATTACTTATTTTATCTCCTTTCCATTTTAGGCATCATAACATTATATTAAAATTAGTCAATGACTATAAGATATGAAAATAAACCAATGTTCATTACCCAGCTCGGGTATCCAGTATACTGTGTATTTAAGTGTAAATAACTTTTGTACAGTAAAGTAAAAACCGAAGTGATGCATATGTGCATAAAATATAGCTTCTACACTCTCAAACGGAGCCACTTCAGGGTGTTGCGCAACCCACAACCTTTAAAAATTAAAGGGGAAGTCGATGACGTCACCGGACCCACCACCTGGTCCGCAGAGTTTGACTGGTTAAATGTGGATTTAATTGGAACTACAAACACGAGTAAAAAGGGTTAACAAACATGGTGCACTTGAGTGACTGACAAGTGGAAAAGGCTTTGGTAATGATGTTTGAATGATTTTTAATTAAAATCTAACATTATAGAAAACATTTATTTGACATTTTCAGCATTATATTTAATCTGCAACAACAATGTGAACTTTTATAAAGATATATCTGGCCATTAACATCTGAAAGCTTAATTCTGCAAACACCTGAGATCTGCTGCTGCTTCTTTAATATGGTAGGCAATTAAATATGAAAGAAATGTAAATGATGTGAAAAGATGATTGACAGGGCACGTAACTTAGCAAACAGAATGTCTGTTTATGATGAAGTAGTATGTCCCACAGCTTGCATACCCTACTGAAAAGTATCCCTGTCTACCTACAGAGTAATTCATGTATTGATCTGTGTCTTCTAGGTAAAGAAGCACACGAGAGACTCTTTCCTCAGTCTGATGTATCCCGCTGTGCCAGTGTCCTGCCCTCCAGACACACCTCCGTCCCAAACCCCAACCCAGACCTGCAACACGCCGTCTCCCACTGATCCTGAGCCAGAGGACGGCCTGTGGGACTTTTAAAGTTCACTGTCTTCCTCACACAATTAATCCTAACCACTGCTGCATTCTGCTGTTCACTTGATTAGAATTTGTATTAGTACATTAGCCCCGCCCACAGTGAAACCTCATTGGTTTAAATCCTCTTTGTATGAACCAATTTATTGATAATGACATCATCCTGCACTTATGGGCGTGTCTATGATTAGTATTTGTTAACAAAAAGGTTTAGTATGTGTAGTACTACAGTAGCCCCACCCACAGTGAAATCTCATTGGTTTAAATTCTCTTGGTATGAACCAATACCTTGATAATAATGTCATCCTGCACTTGTGGGCGTGTCTATGATTAGTATTTGTAAAAAAAAAAAAATTCTATTTGAAGAACTACGTTAGCCCTGCCCACAGTAAAATCTCATTGGTTTCAATCCTCTCGGTATTAAAAATGTATTGATGATGATGTCATCCTGCACTTATGGGCGTGTCTATGATTAGTATTTTAAAAAAAAGTTCAGAAGTTGTATTATTATGTTAACCCCGCCCACAGTGAAATCTCATTGGTTTAAATCCTCTCAGTATGAACCAATACCTCGATAATGATGTCATCCTGCACTTATGGGTGTGTCAGTGATTAGTATTTATGAAAAAATTTTAGTAGTTTAGTATTTGTAGTACTACATTAGCCCTGTCCACAGTGAAATCCCATTGGTTTAAATCCTCTTGGTATGTAACAATATATTGAGAATGAAGTCAGCGTGCACATATAGGTGTGTCTATCATGAGTATTTGTAAATAAATTAAAATAAATGACAGTTTAGTATTTGTAGTACTATGTTAGCCCCGCCCACAGCAAAATCTCATTGGTTTATATCCTCTCGCTATGGACCAATTTATTGATGATGGCATCATCCTGCACTTAAGGGCGTGTCTATGATTAGTATTTGTTAAAAAAAGTTTAGCATTTGTAGTACTACATTAACCCCGCCTACAGTGAAATCTTATTGGTTTAAATCCTCTCGGTATAGACAAGTATATTGATGTCATCCTGTACTTCTGGGCGTTTCTGAGTAGTATCTGTAAAAAAATTAATAAATAAACGTTTAGTATTTCTTTAACACGTTAGCCCCGCCCACAGTGAAATCTCATCGATTTAGATCCTCTCAGTGTGGACCAATATATTGACGGTGACATCATACTGCACTTATGGGCGTGTCTTTGTTTGTAGCCTATCAAACTCTGACTGCACTAGCATTAGCATCTGTGCAGTCATTGTTAATGGCTGTGGCCTACGCTAAAAGCTGTCAGGGCTGCATGATTGGTCAAAATAAAGATGAACAGGATATAGTCATAGTGGGATTATCAAATAACAAAGTGCAATTTTATTCATTAAGTATATGTAAAGCTCGCAGGTTATGATCCAGTGTTCTCTGCGTCTCAGTTCCCAATAATAAGAATAAGAATAATAAAATAAAACTTGGGAGTCTGATGTTTGAAAAGACATATTAATACCATAAATATTAGTGTTGTAATTTTACAGATGTTCTGTAAAATACTGTTATTATTATTTCTTATAAACTCAGTATTATAATTTTACAGTGAAGTATTGCGATGCTAACATTTCCTATTTAGCTTAATTGTGAAGCAATCATAAAATATTATCATTTTAATAATTAATTAACATTTATAATCTTATTTCAATGGCATTTAAACACAAATCTTTTTTATATTTTAATTTAGTAGCAATAATGAATGCCTTGTGATTTTTTTCTTAAATACAGGAATTCTGTCAAATATAATTATTCTTAATATTATTTTATTATATAGTAAATATTTTATTTATATTTAATTTTTTACAGTTAAATATTTCAATGCTTGTATTTCTTAGTTTGCTCATTTTATAATAATCATAAAACATATAAATATACATTTTACAGTGACACTACAGTACTACTATTTTTATATTTTTATTTTGAATCATTTTGCATCTATGTATTATTATTATTATACTGAATACATATTTCTAAACACCCCCCCCCCCCCACCCCCCATGCATCACCACATTTTTTTTAATAAGAGACAAACTCCTTTCATCATGTCTCAACAAAAATCGATTAAGTTAAAGGTGCAGTAGGTGATCTGCCAAAATGCCAACCGGTTAGTATGATATCTTTGAAACACAGTATTGTCCATAAGCCACGCCTCCTGAATTCACGAACGCGAACATTACAGATGACAGAGACCCACTAGAAAACCAGTTAGAAAACTTTATAGTACTTCAAAATACTACAGTTCTGAACGAAAAACTGTATTATATCTAGCACGTTTCAGTTGTGCAAAACTTGCAATATGTCATGCATGCAAGGATCGCTGGTCTCTCACACGCTGTCCTAAAGCAACTACTGTATGCTTAGTGGTAGGCTGGCAGCGTGCAGGAATTACACTCATTACTAAGCCATACTTGCATGCTATTTCAGAGCGACTATTCAGAGTAGTGGTAAACAATATAGTGAACGCCTCAGAGGCTGTCATTGTTTAAAAATGAACCAATGTGAATATAAAAGCACCTTCAGCTCAGTAAAGCAGGCTAGGCGGAATAGCGCTATTTACTGATGTTTTGTTGTTAAACTAAATAAAATCGACATTATCAATGCTGTAAAATGACCTTATGAAACTGAAAATAGTCACATCAATCGTTCGGCGGAAGATTTCAGTGGCTGAACAACACTTCTGTGCAGATATAACCCATAACAACAACATCTACATCAGCTTTGCGTGACTAAAAGAGTTTTAAAACAGAACATTACCTGTCTAAAAGAAATCCTTCAGTCATGGTGTAAGTGGCAAAACTAACTCCAATAATGATTCAGGTTTTTAAAAAGTTTTGATTCAGCATGTTTTTACCTCTGTCACTCGTGACCACGGCCCGTGTGGATGCACATCGGCGGATCTGCGTAAATGGGTGCGCAGTAGTACAAATCTACGTTTGTTGACAGACAGTTTAAGCTACTTATCAGAATTATGGAAATTATTAGCCCGACAATATTTAAGTGGATGGTTATTTTTTAGTCTTATACCTTACCCAGATTATAAAAATACATTTAGATCATTTATTTTATTCATTACTATTGGAATGTGAAGAGACTTTCAACCAGCACCAAAAAAAATCACCTACTGCACCTTTAACGTAATCACTTTTACAAACTTAAGTGGATTGAACTTAAAAAAATTAAGTTGTCAAAAAAAAACAATTAAAGAATCATGTTGCATCAACTCATTTTAAATAAGTAGTATACTAGAAAAAGCCGTTTTTAAGTGTTCAGTTAAACCAGTCATTAATATCAATACGATGTGCTCCGACTGACTGCAATATTATCACTTTATGCCACATTTTCCCTTTTATTTTCTTTTTTTATGGGCAGATAAATGTCTGATAAGTGATAGAAGCTGGTTGAGATGCACTGTGACTTGTGTCTTATTCCCTGCTGTGAGCTCTTCTGTGTATACTGCACATGTGTAGTAGTTACAATGCAGTAGTTTACCAAAGTATTCAATGCATACCGTGCTCATGCTACAGTAAAGGCTGTTAGTGTGCTCTAAACCCTGTCATAAATCATAAAATAGCTGCAGATCACTGGATTTGATCATTAGACTGAGCCGTGTGTGTGTGTGCTTATACCTCAGTGTTCATATATTTCTAAACCTCTCCTCTAAATAAAGAACCTGCAGATCCTGTGAAGAAATGTATGGAATAAAAACACTGTCATAAATATTTAAACTCGTAAATCAATTCCATTAATGTGTATTTATATCTAAAAACGTAAGATTTTGGAAGTGTACCCTCTTAAAATCACGATTACTTTCCGTTTTTAATTTTTTTTTGACGTTTTTATAATTACACGTGCAAGGATTTGATTCATATTTCGTGGGTTTAAATGTTTGTTGACAGTCTTTTTACTCCATAATGAAACACCAATGCTGTGCAACATATCAACACTGCCTCAACAGACGCGTCATCAAACTGTGACTGATCTTTTTTTATTTTAATGTGAACTGTACGAGATATTTAGACATATGTTCAATATATTCTTACTCTGATTCTTAACTCTTTGGTGTCCTGTCGTTTTTAATGCTGTTTATATTTTCGCGCCATTTCGGCTGAATAAAACGCCATAATACTCTCTTTATTTGTTGTTGTTGTTTATTTGACCTGTAACTAGATATTTGGTTGCTTTTAGTTTTGAGCTTACGAAATATTTAATTTCATCAATTAATTTGAGAGTAATTTTGATGGACGTCGATGCAACTCGGTAGTTGCTAGATTTAATACGGCTACGGCCGAAAGTTAACGAGAATTATGTATATTATTTATAACATTTCACATTTATTGTATTTTATTAAAGTGGTTCATTCCGCTGTGGCAATAAAGAGACTAAGCCAAAAAGAAAATGAATGATTGAATGTGTTTTATTAACGTCTACTACTACCCCAACCCTCACAGTACTGTAGTTGTACCGAGTATTATTTGTTATTTAATAAATTACCCAGTAAACTGTATTTTACCCCCACTCAACCCTAAACCCAACCTTCACCGTACTGTAAAAATATTAATTATTGTTATATAGTGTTACAAAAATGATGCTTTATTGACGTGCGTATCCGCAGCTGTATCCTATCTAGACATTACCGACGGACTCCTCAGAAGTGTTTCTGTATTTGCGCTATTTGTCCAACAGAGGGCGGTCACGAATTGTCTAATTATTTCACTCGAATTATTTCATAACTCGTAATTAAGAAAAGAATATAATAATAATATTAATAACAATATAAAATGTAGAATTCAAAAATAAATTAAATGTAAGAATATAAGTGTATGTTATAATAGTAATGCTAATGATTGCATTTCTATTGCATTGCAACTATATTGTAGTGCAACTTTTGTTAAATAATTCATATTTAAACATTTATGATGAAATATTGCAACGCGATTTTGTTCAATATTTTTATTTTGTCATAAGTTACTATTGTTTCTTCTACTACTAGTATTTTCAGATATTGTCAAATGGTTGGTTACACAAAAGGTTTACACCTCAAGCTTGTAAAACGATTATTATATTATATTATATTATATTATATTATATTATATTATATTATATTATATTATATTATATTATATTA
>CAIGQZ010000461.1:13332977-13344218 GCA_903798205.1 Danio tinwini | reverse complement strand
CCCCCCCCCCCCCCCCCCCCAAACACACACACACACACTCACACACTTTGGGCATTTGACTCGTAGACATGTTCGTGACGTAAAGTTTTCTCTCCTCTCGGCTGTTAAAGCGATACTTGTGGATCCAGACACAAGTGTGCCTGTGGTGCGAGTTTATTGTATTGTATTTATTCTATTACGGATTACCTGTGTACCTGTATTATGTGCATATAGACTGACTCGCGGCTGTTTTTCCCGCGTCACTCATGGGTGAACATCGCTTTCGTTTTTAAAGTCAATCGCAGCCCTTTCTGCAGACAATGACCAATCATAGGGGTGTAAGAACTTGCCAGCAGGATAAAAAGCAAGCGGGATAATATTTACATTAGTTTATTTGTTATGAATGCTCGTGTTGTCTTCTGTGCATGTAATGGAGTTTTGTCTAAAACATTCACAAAAAGTGTTTATTTTTGAGCAGGTAAAATTAAAGGTACAGCTCATATATATTACTGCTTGTATTAAAGGACAAAATTGTATTACAGGTATAAATATAAACATATTTATTGATTTTAATAAAAAATAATTCTTGTGTTGTAAAAAAAAAATCTAATTGTGTATGGACAGCATCGTCAATGCACTTTGATATCGAATTGAACCGAATCAATGGCATGGTAATCGTAACTGAACCGTGAGACCAGTGTAGGTTCACACCCCTACTGTTTGTGTTGCTCTGCAATAACACTTCTGAAACGATAGCTGGCAGTGAGGTTTTTATGTTCCTCTTTGACGAGTTTCTTCACTGGTGTTTTGTTTTTTCTGAAAGCTACCTTAATGTACAAATAGCTAAACATTGCTCATTCGGAGGCGGGAACCGGCAGACGTGCAACAACTGTAATCATAGGGTTAACACAAAACAAAACTTTCCACCTGGAGGTCCTTCACAGGACTCAGCGCTTGTAAACACTCGCTTCAACGGGTTCGTGCGGCTCTCGGTCCTACCAATACTTGTCAGTGATACCAGGCCGAACAATCACAGAGCTTGCGTTACCTGTCATTACGACATGTAGTTACATTTTTTGAGAGGTGCGCATCAATGTTGGCGTCAGCCACGGTGAGGGCAATGTGACCGCGCGAAGACTGCGCTGGAGCATACGCATGCTCTTGAAGCAGAAGTATAAATCAGCCTTTTGGCTTTACTATGGACCCTTTTCCCATTTCCGGGTTTCTCAGTAGCAGAAGTCGTCATAGTTGGGTAAACTTGGAGTACAGTGAATTGGAGAGTACAACAAATAATTTTTTGTTACTATTCTATTTGCTGAAATAATGAAAGAAAAACTCTACGATGGTGTTATCTAGACTTTCAGAAAAAGGACACAAATAGTGTGAGATATAACAGCAGCCAGAAGAGAGAACACAGAGTACGTTTACATAGACACCAATAATCTAATTTTAATACGATTAAGACAATACTCTGATTTAGAGTCGACCATGTAAACCGCGATTTTTAATTACCTTAATTCTACTAAAGTCATAATTGAACTAACTAGAAATGTGGATTATGCTGGTTTTTGTGGCATTTTTGAAGTGCAGTACGGACATGTAAACACCACAATCAAACTATTACCATTGTGTAGGATTTTCGCTGCATTTTGTGACATAATCGTCTATACACACACACGGCTATTTGACACCATGCTCTGCACCTACAGAGTCAGTGAAGGGCCACAGACACATCTGCATTGCAAAATGAGTTTTTTTTTCTCATACGGCGTGCGGTATCAAGTTCCATTAAAACAACACTCTTCCAGCAGTTCATACGCACATCCAATATCTCGTTTGTCATGGGGGGCATGCATAAAATGTTCCTGAATGAAAATGAAAGTACCAAACTGCAGTTTAAGTCGACAAATTAAAAATGAAACACCCAAAAAAGTGCATACATTATTTATTAACATAAACAACATAAATATTAAAAACGTTTAAGGGTTTAAGATGCTGATGATTGTTAAATGGGTCATAACAGTCTTGTGAAAAGGGTCTATTGTACCATTAAGGTTCACTTTTGTACCTTTATGGTAATATGTTTATGTATAGGCAAATATTTGTACTTTTTACGTATTAATATGTACCTTTAATGACCTTTTAAGGACAAAAATCTACCATTTGAAAAAGGTACTGACCCAGTGACAGATTTTGTAGCCTTATTTCTGAGAGTGTCCAGTCTATAGTAGGCGAAACCGTTGTAAACAACAGCTTTATCTGTTTAAATGAGCCCGTGCTTAATGTCATTATTGTGCCAGAAAACTACATAATTACAACATGACTTATTAAAGAAATAAATATTGTAAATAATTGCTAGAGCCGCAGGTATTAAAGGGATGGTTCACCCAATAATGAAAATGCTCTCACTATTTAAGCTACTAAAGATGATTCTGTTGTACTCTAAAGAATATATTTTGGAGTATGCTGTAACCATTGACTTCTATTGAAAAAATAAATACTACGGAAGTCAATGGTTACAGCATTCTTCAAAATATCTTCTTTTGTGTTCAATAGAGTAAAAAAAACGTAAAGGGAGAGTTTTTAGTTTTGGGTGAACTATCTCTTTAATTTGGTTTAGCTTGTATACACATATTGACGACATCTTAAGCTTGCATTTAACCCATAATATTCCATGAAAGGGAGGAAAGCAAGGAAAGGATGACAGAAAAGAGAATATGCTGCTGAAGTCAAATGATTCTGGCATGTCGAATGGACAGGATGTGTTGTCCATGTGATTAGAGTGAGCTCAGTGTTGTGGCAGTGGGTCATACGCCCGCCATTAGTGAAGGTCAAGTTTGTTCAGTGTCTTTGCCACTGTTCTGACTCTATGAATACATAATCATTACTAAAGACACCCTTGGGGTGCTACAGTTTGTTCTCAAAAGTCTTTTTTTTTTTTGTAAAAAAAAAACATGGCAGTAGAATTTCAGATTTATAGATTGAACTTAAAATTACAGTAATTTGTTTTCCTTTTTTATGTATTTATTATGAATATTTTTTAAATCATGGTTGTCTGCAATTAATCCCAATTCTACCCCTTATCCCCTGTCCTTACCCCTACCCCTTGTTTTGTGCATTCATGTAAGGAGTAGGGGTGTCCCAATTCTCTTTAGCTTGAAGGTGTAGGGCTAAGGGGAAGGGCTAGATAGTCTTTGAAACTGAGATTTTTCAGGACCACACTCGAAACAAAGGGGTACGAAAATTTCCCAGAATACACCAGCCACAACGGCAGCATGACTGCACACAGAAGTCAGAAAATGCAGAAATTCGTATTTTTATTGTCGTTATTACGTATTTTTACAACAAACAAGCACATGTTTTAATACATTCATAACGACGTTCATGTTTTATCATCATGCTTTTAAAAAAACACGCTAATATAAAAAACGCTAAATTTCGCTGTCTATCATGCCTAATCATAACTCCTGTACAGCAGTCCCACAACATTAGGTCACTCGATGACCCTCGAATCCCCTGTCAGAAATGTCTAGTGGCTGAGAATGAGCTTTTTACAGTGTCTGCTATAATGTTAATGTTGTTTTTGGTGTGTTTACATAGATAAATATGGCCAGGGTGTAAATACACAGTATAGTTACGATCTTATTGCCACATGATATCGTTATGATAACATTATATATGCCTTCAGTGATTTCCTGAAGATAAATACCAAAAAATAAAACGACTAGAATAACTACAGCAGTCGCGATCGTCGATCTCATATGAAGCAAGAGATCACGATGACATATGATGACGTGTGCAGGTGCTGTAGTGCTGTCCCATTTCTTAGGGATAAATTTTGAAGCCCTTCCCCTTCACACTCTGTTTCAAGGGCCAAGGGGAAAGGGAAGGGGTACAAAAATAGGATTGGGATTGGGCCTTAATTGTAATTTGCTAGATGCCTTGCACAAACTTACTACAAAGAAAAAAGTAAAAAACAATAACCAATTAGCAGGCGTTTAATTATACCGTTTAATTTTGTTATTAAAATGATTTTTTAACATTAAAGTAAATATTATTATTATTATTATTATTATTACTATTATTTCTACAATACACACAAAGGCCATACTGATTTTACATGAACAAATAAATCTAGTAGCTATTATATCATGCAGGAGTCATTCAGGTGTGCAAGTTACAACAGAACCATTTCCCCCCAGGGTGTGCAGTACAGCTCACACAACATAAAAGACTACTCAGAGTTAATGTTTAGTGCTTTAGAAAAAAAAAACACTTAATGGGTTTAAATGGGAGCTTGACATGCATGAGTGGTTGATTGTGTCTGAGGCGCCCCACACCCTTCCATCTGGAGAGGGCATCAGGAGCGAGGCAGTGCCTGTCCTGTGGCGCAAGCTCTAAATAAACAGGGCGTGCCACCTTTGGCCACATCCAGACCTCAATAGACATCTGTGTCTTGCCACTGGATCACAAATGAATAGAGCTTTTCTTTTGCGCGCGCACACACACACACGCACACACGCACACACACAAACAAAAAGATTTAGAGACGTCTGTATTCATGCGCTAGAATATAAAAACAAATTTTACTACCGAGTCAACCACTGATCATGCTATTAAAAGTTGTCCATCCTTAATATTTTGGCCTTTTTTTAGTGCAATTAAAGATTCTAAAATTAAGATGTATTTATCTGTAAGAAGTCTTGTTTTCTATGAAACTGATTAAAGATTAAACTAGTTTGATGAACAAAAAAATCAGCCAATTTCAAACAGAAAAGTCATTTTCATGTTACATTTTTTGTTTCTGAATTAAAGGGCACCTATTATGCTTTTATAAGGGGTTTAAACACAGTTGTGTGGCAACAGTCTAAGAATATAAGCAGATTCTAGTGGTACAAATGCATTAATTACATTTTTTTATAATCACACTTCATAAAGACAGTGTGCAGGAACACTTGGACATTCTCCCTTTGTACGTGTAATCAGAGGGAGAAAGCCCCACCCATTAGTGACCATCTACCTAATTCGCGTAAGGCATTAGTCTTGTTTTTGAATCTGCCACTATGCTGACTCATAGGCATTTGTAGCTCCGCCCTCTTTTGAAAAGAGAAATTTCTCATTTGAATTTAAAGCGACAGTCACCGTCAAAATGGCACAATTATGATTGAAGCCAGGGGTGTCCAAACTCTGTCCTGGAGGGCCGGTGTCCTGCATAGTTTAGTTCCAATTTACCTTAACACACATGCCTGAAGGTTTCTAGTATACCTTGAAAGAGCTCGATTTGCTGGTTTAGGTGTGTTTAATTGCAGTTGGAACTAAAATGTGCAGGACACCGGCCCTCAAGGACCGAGTTTGGACACCCCTAATCTAAGCCTAAAAGGTCAGTTTCAAAGAGTTATACAACCAAATTGTGTGGTATTTTGAGCTGCATCTTTACATATACACACTACACGGACATCAGAAACTTATTTTACATCTTGTAAAAAGGGGCAAAATAGATCCCCTTAAAGCATGAACTCACTTATTTTTGTTTAACATACTTTTTAAAACTGAGTTTTTTAGTAACTTTACGATTTTGGTTTTATGGATTAAGCAAAATTTACAGGACAAAACATTTATGTTAATTATTATTCTGACCTACTGAAGAAATAAAATGTGTGTATATGTTTATAAAAACCTCCTAAATAACTTAATAAAAACACCAAAAGTGGTAAGGTGAAAGAAACAAAGTTCTTCCATTTAATCATCTACAGTTGCATTACACTGGGATTAAACAAAAAAAACTTGTTTGACCTGCTTTTGGTGCTTATTAAACAGACTACTTTGAGTGTTGTGTTGTCCGTATCTCTTAACGGTCAGTTGTTGTTTTTTTCATGCAGTTTGGATGATCTCATCGAGAGGAATTTTTGAGCATGCTTTCCTGTTCTGGAAGTCTGAGAGCAGCACAGCTTAAACATTGACTACACAAACAGAGGCATTGAGTCTCAGTAACGCCAATTACACAGTCACATGCTTCATAAACTCAACCCTGCCAGCTCATCAGATTGATCGAGATTTAATTCTGAGCATAGCATGCAGGGTGAAAGGATTCGTATGTGGATGTTTGTAAGGAGTGTTGTTCTAAGTCGAGCTTCAGGAATGCTGGAGTGTCTGTCAGGTCGGTGATTCCTGTTGGAATGTGCTCAGGCTGGTTTGTCAGTCGTCATGTGTCTCGTGTTAAACCTGATAAAATCCTCTCACTAACCTGAGCATTATGGGACACACCTGGAGATAAGCATTCCTGTTACTCAATGCCAAAGTCAAGGTTTGATTCCCAATGAATGCATGAACTGATAAAGTCAGGCCATGCTCTTTGTAAATACGTAAAATACGTTGCTCCGGTTATGTTTCATTGCACGTTTCAGATGACAATCTACTAGAGGGTGATGTGTACATTTTTGAGAATCTGAAATGCGTTCGTTTGGATCTTATTTGTATTTGTAGCATGTTTCAGGTACACGTTATACACCTACATGTTCACTAGGGGGCAGCACATGTCATACAGATTCCCTAGTGAACCACTGACCAAAACCAAACCAATAATGTTTTCAAAAGCAAACGTAAGATTGCACTGTGACCACTAGGACTGCCACAACATCGATAAAAACATTAAATTATATATAATTAAATTTGTTGTCAAACAAAGGCCGTTATCAATTAGTTGGGCTACTCACGTGACTGAGGAGCACAATGACAAGATAAACAGTTGCTCGCGAGGTTACAGAACTGTCTGCAGAAAAAAACAATCGTCCCTAGTCCTCCAAGGCCCATTAGTGACAGTCTCTCCTTCATTAGCATAAGACGTTAGTCTTGCTTTTAAATCTGCCATTATGCTGACACACAAGCATTTGTAGCTCTGCCCTCTTTTGAAAAGAGTCTCATTTGAATTTAACACGTCAATCACCAAAATGGCACAGTAAGAAAAATAAAACTATTTGTAAAGAGCTGTCTCTTTATTTTGAGAGAAATTATCTTTATTTGTCATGCACTTTATTGATGAACAACTCTGCAGACTGTTTACATTGAAGGACATGTTCGTTACAAACTGAAAATAAGAGGTCTTTAGAAAAATCTGTGTTGCATAAGGACAGTTCTCATCTATGCTTAATGCATAAAGACATACCTTGGGCTCTATTTTAATGATCTAGGTGCAAAGTCTAAAGTGCATGGCACGAAAGCATTAAAGGCATGTCCAAATCCACTTTTGCTATTTTGAGGACGGAAAAGTACGCTGTGCGCCCCAGAGCATGGTCTAACAGGGTTGTGCTTATTCTCTAAATGAGTTATGGGTGTGTTTTGAGCATAATGGGCATTAAACTAATCAGAGTCTCATCTCCCATTCCCTTTAAGAGTCAGTTGTGTCATGCCATGGCGCATTTGCTATTTCCATGGCCGACTTTGTAAGTGGAAAAACTGAGCGCTTCACTGGTGAGAAAACAGTTAAACAGAGCATCTGCAGCGTGAGGATAAAGAACAAGCCTCCTCCATTCGGCCTCTTTACGTTCACGCTTTACTCTTTTACTTTCGTGGAGTAAGGAAACGGTGGAAACTCACTCCACTGAAGACATCCATTAGCCAATATATTTAATTTCGTTTGTTAAGCGCAAAGATTCATTTTTTAAAAGAATTACTAAATTCAGTTCTAATTTCCAGCAAACAAATAAACAAACAATAACAACTTTTATATTAAAAATATTATATAAAAAAGTTATAGCCAAAAATATGCATATAATAAATAATACTGTTAGTAATAATAACATTAAGCATATGCAAGTTAGCCTGAATAAACTAAAAAAAAGACCCTTGAGCTGAAGAGGGCATGGAGGTAGCGGTTTTAATATTTGTGTAGAAAATAATCATTTTTGTAACATTTTAATCCTTTACTTTTTTCATATGTAAAGGTATTGCTGTACACTCTCAGAAATAAAAGTACACGAGCTGTCACTGGGGTGGTAGCTTTTCAAAAAATACACATCTGTACCTAGAGGGTCCCTATAGATACCTAAAGGGTACATAGTAGTACCTAAAAAGCACAAAAGTGTTCCTCTTAAAATGTGTAGGTACAAATATATGCTTTTGAGGTACCAATATAAAGTTGAATTGAATTGAATATGGAACCTTTTAGTACAAATGTGTACCTTTTGAAAAAGGTACCACCCCAGTGACAGCTCTCGTAGCTTTATTTCTGAGAGCATACATCCTGTGTGTATTTAGCAATGTGTAAGTGTTTGAACCTGCGTAGGCACATAACTAATGCACTCTGTGCTGGACTGTAGAGCAGCTTTTAGTCGGTCAGTGGCGCAGCCTATTTCAGTCCCTCAATATAGCAGTGCGCCAACAATGACCTTAACACACCTCTATTTTATACTGGCATACTCATGAGTCTTGCAAAAGTGGTGCAAATGGATTTGCTATTTCAACAACATGGTGCAAAACGGGAAAATTAAGGTTGTGCTGGTCAGAAACTAGCAACAAATCGCGCCATCCACGTCCTCCGCCTTAATGCGCCAATTGTATGATATGGCCCTAAAGACTCGTACAGACCGGGACGCTTTTTGTGTGCGTTTATCGTCAGCGTTTTTCAAGACGTTTTTCCGGATTCAAACCCAATCAATTTTCACTGAAATCGAGCAGAAGAGTGTGCAAAATCACTTCTTGACGTTAGATGGCGCTACACAACTTTAAGCTTCTGACACCCGCTTGTAACACAGAAGAAGAAGAGAAAAAAGTTGACACGCTTGTTGTTAAAGTTACTGGCGATTCAAACAAGCATGGATGGTTTAAGTAGCAGCTCCAGCTCTAGCGATGAAGAAATGATTATTATTTACCAGTGCAATAAGCAGCTCCATGTTCATCACGCCTCTGGGCGTCTTCAATGTGCGCCGCGTTGACAGTTTTGTGCTTGAGCGCCTCCAAGTGCTGTTTACTGTAACTTCAGCGCAGTGTTGCCAGATTGGAAATGTCAAAGTATCGTAGCAGAACCTCAAAATGTTCGTATTTGGAGAAAATTTATTGTGCACGAGTCAAACAGAGAGTATCTACTCTAGACAAATAGCGTTTTGACACAACATGCAAATTACCACAATACGTAAAAAAATTCAGTAAAATAGGTGTACCTTAGTGGGAAGGTTCATAGTCCACCTCCGAGTCGCTGTCATTGGATACCTGCGTGTTGCCAGATGTTGAGGGTGCTGATGTTTGCAGTACAAATTGGACCACAACATAGTGCTGGTTTGCTCGAAAGCAGTGCACCCTCCCGAATTTTTAACACACTCTGAGGTGTGCACGAGCCCATTCACAGTATTTGTAATGAGCTGATTTTTTGTGTTTTAGTGAGATTAACTTTGGAAAAAACACGTTCACATAACGCATTTGAATGGGAGAAAACGAGAACATCAAGGGAAAACTCCCGTCCTTTTCACTTTCCTTTTCAGCACAAATTTTTTTAACTTTATTTCTTAAACGATCGACCTCAACCTGAAAACTACTGACCTAAGCACGGCCGTGCACAGCAGGAACGTAACTCGTGAGAGGGAGCCATTCTTCACATTGATTGGCTGAGAAAATGTGACAGGATGGCATAGAAAACGTGCCCAACTCCATGTTCTCCTTATGGATGGTAGACAAAAGATGCAGCTGGATCAATAAGTATAGAAGCCCTAAGATAACAATGAAATTCTGTTTAAATGCCATAATACTCTGAAATTATTGTACATTATAGGATTTTTTCATTATTGGTTGTACATCGTACAGAGGTCGAAATTATCGTATGTCTGGCAATGCTGCTTCAGCTGCTCCGTGCACAAAAGTGCCAATCTGATTGGTGGAGAAGGTTTTGATGTGGCGCGTCAAAACAAAAAAACGAGTATGAGGCAATTGTTTGATTAGTTGTGAATAATATCAATCCATGAATAATACTGTAAATTAACACTTTTTCTCTGTTTTCTTGTTCCCCCAAACCTGTAGAAGGACCCGGACTACCTGAAGCTTTGGTTGGAAATCTTCATCGGCTCCTACGAGAGATGTCTGGATGTGGATTTCGAGAAACCGCCAAGCAGGTAGACTTTAATGCGTTAGGGTTAGGGGTAAGGTTTAGCCCTTAAACCTCCATTATTGCGTGAACAATCACTTCTCAGGACTTACTGTGGGTTATGAAGTTCACAGTGGTTTGACAACCCTTGCGTGTTTTTTTTTCTGGACTGAATTGTAGGCCACATTCTTGCATAGCCAGACTTTTGACTGTATGCCCGTTGACTGTCAAATCTGTTCTACATTGTGTTTTTTCAGGCCAGTCAGCGTTGTGATTCGCTCTGATTTCCTAAAAATGTGCAGAAGCAGAGATTATTAGACATAAATGGCCTTCTAGTGCAAGTATGACTAGGAGAAATCATAATGTTCAATATACAGTTGCAATCAGAATTATTCAACCCCCTGATTTATTAACCCCCCTGTTTATTTTGTTCCCCAATTTCTGTTTAACGGAGAGAAGATTTTTTCAACACATTTCTAAACATAATAGTTTTAATAACTCATCTTTAATAACTGATTTATTTTATCTTCGTCATGATGACAGTAAATAATTTTTGACTAGATATTTTTCAAGACACTTCTATACAGCTTAAAGTGACTTTAACGGCTTAACTAGGTTAATTAGGTTAACTAGGCCGGTTAGGGTAATTAGGCAAACTATTGTATAATGATGGTTTGTTCTGTAGACTATCGAAAAAATAAATAGCTTAAAGGGGCTAATAATGTTGACCTTAAAATTGGTTTTAAAAATAAAAAACTGCTTTTATTCTAGCCAAAATAAAACAAATAAGACTTTCTCCAGAAGAAAAAATATTATCAGACATACTGTGAAAAATTCCTTGCTCTATTAAACATCATTTGGGAAATATTTAAAAAAGAAAAAAAACTCTAAGAGGGTTTAATAATTCTGATTGCAACTGTATGAAGGCTGTATTTCTGCATCCAGTTAATTACTCAAGTCTGCTTTTTGGTAGTTTTTTTTTCTGTGGAACACAAAAGAAGATATTTTGAAGAATGTTGAAATCTGTCACCATTGACTGACACTAGCCAGAAAGTATTTTATTAAAAGCTAAAGCTATTTGAATAAGTTTATTAGCATAATATTTTAGGCACATTTTAGTTTTGATTGCACATTAATGTGTCTGTTTGTGTGTGTGTGTGTGTGTGTGTGTGTGTGTGTGTGTGTGTGTGTGT
>CAIGQZ010000461.1:13312394-13326292 GCA_903798205.1 Danio tinwini | reverse complement strand
ACACACACACACACACACACACACACACACACACACACACACACACAGTCTGGTTCTACAGGTTCTGTTTCTCCTTCTACTCGGTATATGAATGTGTGTGTTTGTTTAAGTTTTGATGGTTTTTTGAGGACAAGTAACTTGGATCTAGAAATTAAGCTACAATAATTTCATCAAGTTTTTCTTGAGCTCAGAAGGCCGCTATAATAAGTTTAACATTTTGTTGTAAATTTGTAAAACTTTTGTAGAGCATGTATTATTTATTTGTAATGTGTTATGATGAATGTAACATATATTTATGTTATTATTTATATATTGAAGTAATCTTGAGATATTAAACTTGATTTGTCGAAGGGTTTTCTGAAATTGGGGCTTGAGAAAAAGCTACAGTAAAATAAATCAAATGTTTAAAAAATAATAATAAATTCTTTCATGGTGATTAATTTTAATAATAATAGTAGTAATAACATAGTAATAATAATAATTATACTACTAATAATAATAGTATTAAGATTAATAATAATAATAATAATAATAATAATAATAATAATAATATATTAATAATAATAACATATTATTAATAATAGTTGTACTACTTCTGCTACTACTACTACTACTAATAATAATAATAATATTAAGATTAATAATAATAATTACAATAATAACAATAATGATAATGGCTAATAAATAAATAATAAATATGTTTTTGCAATATTGTCAAACCATTAATAATTATAGTATTACTACTACTACTAATATTTATAATAATAATGACTAAAAATAACAATAATAATAATTATTATTATTATCAATGATGATGATGATGATGATAATAATAATAATAATAATAATAATAATAACAACAGCAACAATGAAAATAATAATAATTAATATTGATGATGATGATGATAATACTAATAGTAATAATATATTATTGTTGTTATTATTATTATTATTATTGTTTTAAAAATTATTTTTAAATGACTAATAATTATATTATTAATAATAATAAACTCTGTACCTATAGACTAAATCTAAAAATATTTGGCAAAGTTCATAAGTTGATAAAAATCTAATTATTAAATTATAAAGGTTTTAAATAAAAAAAAATTTAATAAAAATGTTAAACATGAAGTATTTAATATTTGTATACCTGTCTGTCATATGACCATTAACTGACAGCAGAGAACAGTGAAGTAATGCAAAAGTGTTAGGTAATTAAAATATCTAATTGTATAAACAATTGAATATTTTAAGTCGTAAAAGTACTGTGGTTTTATTGAATCTATTTATCACCAAAAAATAAGTCTACCCTTCAAGTAAATTTTGTAGGTCAATAGGCATTTCTACAGCATGCTCCATGATGGTGTGATATTATTGTATATTGACAGTAAGTGAAGTGTGAGCAATGATGACTCTGTTTACCCTGGTTTGTGTTGGTTTGCTCTTGCAGACAGCAGCTCAGTACTGTGGAAAGAAGCAGACAGAAGTTTAAAGCCGCGACGCTCACTGTAGAGTTTGTGCCCTTCTTCTATCGTAAGTCTGTTTCTGGATCAGCCCTGTGGGGTGTGTGGTTTGTTTATTTACTGATCAAATCTGCTGCTTTATCCTTTGGCCTTCAGCGATGGCACATAACCGGAGCTCTCTAAACAAAGAAGACTCAGTGTTTCTGTGCTATAAACTCACACCGTTTATCTAAAGCCACACACATACGTCAAGTGTTGATGAGTGTACCTGTGCATTAAAAGGACAGTACACCCAAAAATTACTTATTATTATTATTATTATTTTTTTTTTGCATCAATATTGCAATGTGTGAATCTGCAATAGTCACATCCTAGGATCTGCAATGTTAAATTGGTATTATAATAACCAAGCAACACATTTCAAGATGCATGAGATTTGTTAAGTCATTGCAAAGTTTAACTCTAATAGAACGAAAGATTTTCAAGTTTTTAGGGCCTGTGTAAGATTTCAAGCGAATTTGAACCATTTAGGCACAATAAATTAAAACGTTTGCACTTTTAACAATGCATAGCTGTTTAATTATCTACAAAATAAAGACTATACAGTGTTATTTTATATTTAATTATTGAATTTCTGTGCCTGGATACTGTTAGACTCCACAGAAAACTTAAAGCATTGTTTATTATCAACACTTCTCATTGGTTTTTCAATTGATATGCAGATGCACTGCCCTGCAAAATAATCTCAGGCAACATTCTAAATTGATCAATTTTTTCCAAATAGATCTGTTCAAGTCATTTGGTGAAATTCTTATCGCAACATATATCGCTGAAGAAATAAATATTGCAATGTCAGATTTTTCCAATATACTGCAGCCCTATTATGGTATTCTAGAAGAAAAAAAACACACGCATTGACATCCATGGGGTTTCTAACTATTAAAGTCATTGACTGAATTTTTTCCAACATACTTCAGAATATCTTGTTTTTTTGTTCATTAAAGGCGTAGAGCCACCCAAGTTTGTGTAAATGTGGAAATTTTCATTTTTGGGTGAACTTCCACTAGGGCCAGACAGAATCTGTGGACGTCTTTTGCTGTTTCTGTGCAGAATTTTGTAAAATATCTGTGGATTTATGTGGAATGATTTTTTAAGTATCGTAATTAAAAGCTTAATGTATAAAATAAAAATATAATACCTTTCTAACTTCTATTTAATGTTTACAATGCAAATACAATTAGATCCACTTATTTGGTTAACAAAGCAAGTCTCTTATATAATATACAGTTAAAGTCAGAATTATTAGCCCCCCCCCCCCCCCCACACACACACAATAAAATTTTTCCCCAATTTCTGTTTAACAGAGAGGTTTTTTTCCAACACATTTCTAAACATAATAGTTTTAATAACTCATTTCTAATAACTGTTTTTGTTATCTTTGTCATGATGACAGTAAATAATATTTTACTAGATATTTTTCAAGACATTTCTATACAGCTTAAAGTGACATTTAAAGGCTTAACTAGTTATTATGGTAATTAGGCAAGTTACTGTATAGCGATGGTTTGTTCTGTAGACTATTGAAAACAAATATAGCTTAAAGGGGTTAATAATTTTGTCCTTAAAATGTTTTAAAAAATTATTTAAAACTGCTTTTTTTCTAGCCGAAATAAAACAAATAAGACTTTCTCAGAAAGTGAAAATATTATTAGACATACTGTGAAAATGTCCTTGCTCTGTTAAACATTATTTGGAAAATATTTATAAAATAACTTTATTTTAACTGTAAATAAATCATATGAACATTTGAATATTTATTCAATAACATTATTGAAATCAATTTAAAAAGTAAATAAATATAAATTTACAGACACATTTACACAAATAAATAGACTCAATGATGGGCTAAAAAGCTGTGGATTTCTACCCGCACAGATTCCATGTGGGCCTAACTATCACTTTAGGGATTTTAGTACTTTCCACCGCAGTAATGAATGTGTGAAAAATAAAACTCTGTAGCTCTATATATTCTGTACTGTACAGACAGAGGACAGTAAAGTGAAGCAGAAAGAGATATGAAGGAGAAAATGTTGTTTTTGCCACTATATTTGCATAATAAACAGATATGCGCTATTTTTTTTATGCATTTGTGTGTGTGTGTGTGTGTGTGTGTGTGTGTGTGTGTGTGTGTGTGTGTGTGTGTGTGCTTTTCAGAATGTTTTCAGGAGAGCGAGCATCTGAAAGACAGTCTTAAATGTTGCCTTTTGCACCTGTTTGGAGCCATCGTCGCGGGTGGGCAGGTGGGTTCACATCCTCAGCACCAAAAAAATGAAAAAAAAAAAGAGTTTGCAATTCTAGTTTATTTAATAACTCAGAATAATCCTGTTGAGTTAAGTGAGAGGGAGGTTTAGAGCCCTATTTTAACGATCTAGGCGCAAAGTCCAAAGTGCACGGCGCACAAGCATTAAGGGCGTGTCAGAATCCACTTTTTAGGGACAAAAAAAATCTGCTTTGCTCTGCGGTGAATTGTCTTAGAGGGTTGAGCTTATTCTCTTAATGAGTAATAGGTGTGTTTTGAGAATAAACCAATCAGAGTCTCATCTCCCATTCCATTAACAGTCAGTTGCATCACTCCATTGTGCATTTGCTATTTACATGGCAGACAGTGGAAAAACTGAACGCTTCACTAGCGAGAAAACAGTTAAACAGAGCATCTGCAGCATGAGAGAATGAGCCTCCTCATTCTTTACTTTCACTTTCACTCTTGTAGATAAGGAAATGTGTTGTACGCACAGACATCCATGAGCCTACATAATTAATTTTGTTTAAGCGCAAAGATTTGTTTCAAAACTATTTCTAAATTCAGTTCTAATTTCCAGCAAACTAATAAATGAACAGTAAAAACGAAGTGTGGTCAAAAAACTTATAATTATTTGCAAATTGAGTTATTTCCAAATACACATGTTATGCCCCATATGTTCTAAAAGCTGACAGGTGAGCAAATCTAAGCTTGTTTTTAATAAAAACAAATATAAATATGCATATAATAAATAATACTGCTAATAATAATAATAACATTATACAAAAGTAACTTGTCATAAATAAACTGAAAAGCCCGCCGAGATGAAGAAGGCATGAAGGCAGTCGTTTTTATATTTATGTAGGCTAGAAAATAATAATTTTTGTAATATTTTAATCCTTTAATTCTTTTTTTTTGTAGAGATATTTGCGTATTTCTGTACATCCTGTGTGTATTAAGCAATGTTTAAGCGAGGCGCACAACTAATGTGCTCTGCGCTGGACATTAGACCTCCTCTTAGCTGGTCTATTAAACAGTCTATTTTATTTTCTCAAAATAGCAACGCGCCAGCAATGCGCCTCGACACACCTCCTTTTTTTTTTACACATATGAGCGCAAATGCATTTGCTGTTTAAACAGCGTGGTGCAAAACGTCAAAATGACTCTTGCGTCAAGCTAAAACTAGCAAATAACAATTGCTTCGCGGCTTGTGCCGGGTGTATGATAGGGCCCTTAGTCTTGTCTTGGGGTGGTCATGTGAGTGGTAGGGGAAAGGGCAGGAGGCGTGGCAAGGGGGAGCAACAAGTAACATGTGGGCAATACCTGAATCTTTTTCCACAAAATTTCCTCCAATCACAATTTGGTATTCAAATAATTGCAAGAATTAAGGCCAGTTTCAATTTAGAAGCACAATTCAAGGTATTAGGCCATGTCCACACTTCTATTTATTGTACATTCATAAAGAGGTATTTTAATAAACAAAATTTTTCCCTCCTTCGTTTAAAAAAAAATAAAAAATCTACCCCCATAAAAATTCACTGTGATGCATGTTAAGGGCATGCCAAAGCCCATAAATCTATGATAAAAAGAACAACTAATTATTACTTATTGCAAATAATTGTAAACAAAATGCGTTGCATGCAGCTTAAAGCCATAAAAGAATTCAAACCGGCAGTCATAATTTAATTTGCAAATAAATACACGAAAGACCAGTTGCAGTTGTGTGTGCAAATAATTAGCACCAGTTGCAATGAAATATGAAAATAAATCCACAAATTTATAGGCAAATAAATGTATAAAAAGAACTTCAGCAGCATTGCATTTAAATAATCAAGCAAAAGAGAACCAGCTTCAGTTCTGTATGCAAATAATTATAAGAAAGCCAATCACAATTAAGTATGCAAATAAATATCAACTGTGAATTTTTATGCAAATAACTGCAAGCGGGAACACCAGTGGCAGTATAATAAATGAACACACAAATGTAAACCAACTGTTTATCTGTATGCAAATAATTCCAGGGCTAGAAGACCAATCACAATTTAGAATGCAGAAAATATGCAAAAAAAAAAAAATACTACAACTAGTTGCAATTATGTATGCAAGCAATTACACCAGTCTCAATGCAGGATGGGAGTAAACACAAGAAACCAATTGCAAATGCAAATAAACACATGAGTGTATGCATGTAATGTCATGTCTTATGTTATATTATGTTATGTCATATTATTTGTTGTTTTATGTTATGTTATTTGTTGTTATATAATGTTGTTTTGTTATATATTATCTTATGTTGTTTGTTATGTTATGTTTTGCTTTCTCTTGTCCTTTTTTACTTTTGTTAAGTTTGTGTTTTCTTTTATGTTTATATTTTGTGTTTTGTTGTATGTTTGTTTTTATTTTTTTTATTTTATTTTATGTTTGTTTCATTTTATTTTTGTTTTATGTTTGTTTTATTTTGTTTTATTATGTTTTGTTTTATGTTATGTTTTATTAGACTTTTTTAAATTGTGTCTTATTTTATGTTAGGTTTTATTTTGTTTTATTTTAGTTTTGTTTCATGTTTTATTTTATTTTGTTTGTTTATATTTGTTTCATTTTTTTCATTTTTGTTTTATTTTGTTTTATTTTCATGTTTTATTTTATGCTTTTTGTTTTATTTTATTTTACTTTACTTTTGTTTTTTATTTTTTATTTTATGTTAACTTTATTATATTTTTTTGTTTTTTGTTCTCTAATTTTATTTAATTTTTGTTTTATGTTATGTTGTATTTTGTTTTAGTTTATGTTTTTTAGTCCTTTTGTTTTACTTTGTTATGTTGTTTTATTTTATGTTTGTTTTATTTTGTTATTTTATATTTTTTTGTTTTATGATATTTTATTTTGTTATTTCATGTTTTATTTTTTGCTTTTTGTTTTATTTTATTTTTGTTTTATGTTATGTTTTATTTTATGTTTGTTTTTTATTCTATTTTATTTTATTTTTGTTTTGTTATGTTGTATTTTGTTTTATTTTATGTTTTATTCAAGGTTTTTTCTTTTATTTTGTGTTTTATTTTTGTTTTATTTTGTTCATGTTTTTATTTTGTTTTGTTGTTGTTTTTTATGTTTATATTTTTGTTTTATTTCATGTTTTATTTTTTATTTTTGTTTTATTTTATGCTTTGTGTTTATGTTATATGTTATATATTATGCTGTTTTATGTTAATCATTTTAAATCCTATTAAAAACAAAACTAAATAATAAAAGTTAACAAAATAAAATGTTAAAATGCAGTGAGGGAAAACAGTTCTCATTTTCCACTTCAGAAATCACATTTAGTTCCATTTGAAATGTTTTCACACTTTTCAGAAACTTTGCTGTTCAGTTTGAAACATGAAACAGACTATAAAGTCACAATAACTCTCTCTCTCTCTCTCTCTTTCTCTGTGCTTCTTTTCACATGATCTTCTCTGTGGTCAGCGTAACGCTCTGCTGGCCATCTCTCCAGCCACCATGGAGGTGCTGATAGGCGTTTTGGCAGCCGGCGAGTGTCTGAGCGGTGCTGGAGATGGAGAGGACTGGGACAGTGAGGCTCCAGACCGCAAGGCACTGTTGACTCTGGGATGTTTGAGGGAGGTTGTGCACCGGCTCCTGGCTAGCAGCTCTGACCAGAGACAGGTGGAGATCAGCTCTGTGCTGGAGAGCTACTTTAAACTGCTGAACTCTGACCCCGCCGCTGCTGCACAGGGCAAAGGTCGACCGGCACCACCACGCTCACGCCACTGGGAGAGCCGCTTCGTGGCGTTACAGGTCAACATGCTCGGTCAGTTGATGCAGGATTTTCTATATTGAAACACAACTAAATTATTTGCAGTATTTAATCAAGGTATCAATGGGCATAAAAATTATTTGTTTTTTATTTTATTTTATTTGTTTTGTTTTTATTTAATTTTTATTTATTTAATTTATGTATTGTTTTATTACAAATGTTTTATTTATTTAATGCTTTATTAATTATCATTTTCTTTTTTGTTTGAAATTATTTTGTATTATTTATTAATTTATTTAATTAGTTTTTATTTTATCATTTTATTTAATTTATTTAAGTTTTTTATTTATTTTAAATATATTTTATTTCATTTTAATTTTTTTGTATTTTATTATATTTTATTGTTTGTTTTGTTTTATTTTAGTTTATTAATTGTATATTTTATTAACTTTTTAATTTTTCTATTTTATTTTATTTGTTTTGTTTTTACCTTTTTGTTGTATTGTTTTGTTTTAAAATTGTTTTAAAATATTTAACATTTATATTTATTATTGTTTTGTTTATATTGTTGTTTATTTTTATATTATTTTATTTTTTTAATTTTTTTATTTTAAATGTATTTTATTTCATTTTAATCCATTTTTATATTTTATTTTATTTTATTGATTTGTTTTATTTTAGTTTATGTATTGTAAATTTTATTTAACTTTTTAATTTTTATTTTATTTTATTTCATTTTAATACATTTTATTTGATTTGGTTTTTTTTTTTATTGTATTTATGTAATTAATTTTTTTTTCGTTTTTATACATTTTTTATAAATTTTTTATTTAATTTATTTTATTATTTATTTTATTTTATTATAATTTTTTATACTATTTTATTAATTAATAAAATGTACTTTTATTTTATTATTTAATTAATTTATTTTTATTTTATTTTATTTGTGCAAAATCATGTTCCTAGCATTAAGAAAAAAATAACAATCCGTGTCTTGACGTATTTAATCACCTGTTCTCACGTTTTGTTCTGAATCGTGTAATGTGTTTTTATGTAGAAACCATTCAGGACATGTTTGAGTGCAGTGACCGGCCCGTTCTGCAGGCCATCTTCCTCAACAGTAACTGCTTCGAGCATCTGACCCGACTTCTGCAGAACAGTAAGGTAAGCAGCTCTACATACACTATATTACACAATCCTCATTGGTTCAATATTGAGTTCAGCAATGATTCTAGCAAGTCCTTTTTACCCAAAGCATTCAGTTTCTTCATAGAAACAAAAAAAGACAATTTTGTTGTTTGTTTTAAAATCTTCAGTCGCTCAGAGATGAATCAACATTTGATTCAAAGCACATCTGAAAAATGTCTCTGGGGGAAAAAGACTTTGTGCTTGGTGTCATGTGGAGATGAATGAAGTCTTCCCATTAAGCATGGTGAAAGCCTTGTTATATTGGCTTTTATAGTGTCTTAATTTATTTCTCATCACAAACCATCTTTTTATGTGTTTATATTTAATGTTAACTAACATTGCTAGCTAACATCATCTACACAACTGTTCAGAAGTTTGATGTTAGGAAGATTTTTTTTAATTTATAATTTATCTCAGGTAAGAAGTGTTAAATTGATCATAAATGACAGTAAGCATTCTAATTTTTAAAGAATAATAATAAAAACAACATTGAAATGAGGTGTCACAGTGGTGCAGTGGGAAGCACGATTGCCTCACAGCAAGAAGGTTCGAGCCTCGGCTGAGTCTGTTGGTGTTTCTGTGTGGAGTTTGCATTTTCTCCCAGTATTCGCGTGCTCCAGTTTCCCCCACAAGTCCAAAGATATGAGCTATAGGTGAATTGGGTAAGCTAAATTGTCCGTAGTGAATGTGTGAATGAGTGTGTAGGGATGTTTTCCAGTGATGGGTTGCAGCTGTGGCGACCCCAAATTAATTAAGGGACTAAGCCGAAAAGAAAACGAATGAACAACATTAAAATGAATATTTACTATTAGTGTATTCCTGAATTCCACATAATACGGGTGTAATGATGCTGATAATTCAACTTTAATCTACATTTTAAAATGTATTTAAAACAAAAAAATGGGTATTTGAAATTGTAATAGTCTTTAAAGGTGCTGTATGTAAGTTTTTGACTCTTCTAAAGCATAAAAATACCATTTTATGTTTGCAGATATTTAAGAAACATCCCAAGTAAACATACTTGTTTAACTGAAAAACAGTGCTGAAGTCAGATATTCTGCTTTAAAAATGGTTTTTCCATGCGGAAACACTGTCTTTGTTTAGGTAAATTTAACCTGCAGAATGCCAGTTTAGCCAATTATAATTCAGCACCCCGGGTTGCCTTGTTGGAAAACAGCGTATTTCATTCATTCATTCATTCAGAAAGACTCTGAAAGCATGCGTCTGTGACCAAAATGGACAGTATCAGACGTCGAAATAAGACAGATTCAGTTCCACATGAGGTTATTAATTAGCAAATGATATAAATATTACGAATGTAAATATTAGGTGAGCAGGTTACATTGTAATCTCATGTCCTGACAACACGCAAACAGCAGTTTGACTGTTTGCACCAGACAAAACACGACAGAAATGCAAATACAGCCTTTCAGAAGCACAGAATATGCACTCACTCATGAAACGGTAAGGTTTAGAATCCATTCAAACTCACATTGTTAGCATTTAGCACTGAATAAAACACACAAGGTTTACCTAAGGTGATTACTGTCATAGGTTTCTGTTGTTGAGCTGTGAGAAATAGAAGCCGTTTCTAATATATCAATTCAAGGTGTTGGTTAGAACCAAAACTCCTTTTAATATGGAAAATATTCCCTCTATCGCATGTCGTTGCTTTTATTTAGAACACAGTTTAAATCACTCGCTCCTATACTCAATCTGGCAACCCGCGCATGCGTTTATTTTGATCCAGGAGTGCAATACCTAGTTCAACCACTGGGTGTCAAACTTACATACTGCACCTTTAATGGTAATTCATTTAATAATTTTAATGGCTTATTGTGTTTTTAGTCAAATAAATGCAATGCAACCTTTAGACAGTTTCTCACTTTAAAAAGCTTTCCTACCGCAAACTTTTTAGCCTCAGTTTGTTGCAAAATATTTTTATTTCTGATTTTTTTATATTATTTTAAATCATTACTCACATAAAGTAAATACAGTTCATCTGACAGTGTAGGAATCTATTAATGATTTAAATATGATTATTATTTAGTAACTTCAAAGATCATGATAGATCTATAATGAAATATTTACATGTTTCCTGAAAAATGAGTTGGGATTTGAACTGGATTCTTCCAAAGCCCTGCCATTGAGCTCTGTCGACGCTGAAGGACATTTGCAGATTGACCTTCTGTCTTGCATACAGTGTGTGTTTTAGATCCTGTCTGAATCTAAAGCTACATTAGTTCATTGTCGTTTAACTGACTGTGTGTTCAGTTGCAGGATTTTCCGTGTGCTTATGCACATGAGAGAAATCATCTCAATCAGTTTCTTGTGTAAATGTTCACAATCCTGTATTTGTTTTTCTTTAAAGAACAGTATGTTGTGTGTTAACACTTTGTGTTTCAGATTGTTAAAGGAACATCCTACTTTTTTTTCTGAAAATAGGCTCATTTTACAGCTCCCCAAGAGTTAAATAGTTGAGTTTTGCCTTTTTTTTAATCCATTCAGATAATCCTCGGGTCTGTCAAGAGCACTTTTAGCTTAGCTTAGCATAAATCATTGAATCGGATTAGACCATTAGCATCTATCTCAAATATTTTTTTAATAATTATAATGAGTTTCAATAATTTTCCTATTTAAAGCTTGACTCTTGTGTAGTAACTTTGCGTGCTAAGACGTATAGAAAAGGAAAAGTTGGATAAGAACTATGCTCTCATTCTGACGTAATAATCAAGGAACATTGTAATATGATTGTGCCTGCTGCAGCTATGGTTCGGCAGCAAAGTTCCTTGATTATTATGCCAGAATGAGTGTATAGTTCCTAGCCATATCAGCACAGAAAAAACTTGAAATCGGAAAATTATCTAAACATTTTTACATTTTTTTTGAGTGAGATGCTAACTAATCCAATTCAATGGTGTATGCAAAGCTAAGCGTAAAACATATGCTGGATAAGTTGGTGGTTCATTCCACTGATGACCCCTGATAAATAAATGGACTAAGCCAAAGGAAAATTAATGAATAAATGCTAAGTCAAGCTAAAAGTGCTTTCGCCAGAATCAAGCCGCCTTTCCACTGCACAGGCCATTCGGACACGACTGTCGGAATACGCCCCCTTGTGGCAGTCGCACAGAATTTTCAGTTTTGCCGTGCACCATGAGATAGAAGCTGACTCTCACGGTGTCCGAAATAAAGAAATGCAAAAGCAAGAGCCTTTTTTCTCCATGCATTCACCATGGTTGAATGAATGAATGAATGGATATTAGAAACGTATAGACCTGGGAATGTGGGAAAATAAATCATATTTTTTATTACTCATTTATGAATAGAAATGTTTTTCTTTTTTTAATATAGACTTTTTTATTGATTCAAAAAGTAACAAAAAAACTACTATTTCTCATCTCACGCACACGGACCTGCTTGGAGAACACTGGAATACATCGCATTAGGTCGGCCAGTCGTATATGGTCTAGTCCAGGGGTGGGCAAACTCGGTCCTGGAGGGCCGGTGTCCTGCACAGTTTAGCTCCAACTCTATTCACAAGCACTTGCTTATAGATTGCTAGTGATCTTGAAGACACTGATGAGCATGTTCAGGTGTTTTTGATTAGGTCTAGTCCAGGGGTGTCCAAACTCGGTCCTGGAGGTCCGGTGTCCTGCAAAGTTTTGTTCCACTTCCAATCAGACACACCTGGGCTAGCTAATCAAGCTCTTACTAGGCTTTCTAGAAACATTTAGAAACATCCTTGCAGGTGTGTTGAGGCAAGTTGAAGCTAAAACCTGCAGGTCACCGGCCCTCCAGGACCGAGTTTGGACACCCCTGGTCTAGTCGCAGGAGTTCAAATATTTTAATGTATCTGCAACTCAAATCGGATCTGAATTTTCTGCATATGGAGATGATTGTAACTCTACACAGCTCATGGATTACTCTCCATTGGAAATGAATGGCTTCGGGTCTGTCACTTGTCGTTTGTCATGTGCAGTGGAAAGGCGGCTTCAGAGATTGGATTTAATAATGGTAAAACTCAGTTTAACTATAGTGGAGCTGTCAAATACAAAAAAGTGTAATGTTCATTTAACTGTCACTGTAGGTTTGTTGCTAATAAACCTCTCTGTGCTTCTATAAGGACCACTTTACAGCATGTACACGTATCTGCCTTCTCTCCATGCATATCTCTGTCCTTTAGTGACAGAACACTTAAGCACGTAGGTGTCATGACCTTTGACCTCCTACCTTTTTAACCTTAACCCTCTGCACTTTCCTCTCATCTGACCGCCTGTGCTTGCTGCGGTCGTCCTGCAGCTGGTTAACGCTAGGTGCACAACTGCAGACAAGGACCAGAAAGATTTAACCAACAGGTTACTGACAGGAGAGAGTGAGATTCAGGTACCGCCCACCTGTTGCCTGTTGCTTCCGCCACGCCACCTGCCCCGCCCCCCCGCCGTCCACATGACCACTCCAAGACAAGACCATGCCATCACTCTCTATTACCTCAACAGGGTTACTCTGAGTTGCGAAATTACATATAAACCATAGGGGTGGGTGACTTATCCTCTGTAAAACCCAACAGTCAACTTTATCAAATGAAATGAGTGTAGTTAACTCAGAATATACTAAAAGTTAATTCTACTCATTTGAAAAGAGTTTTGAACTCAGTGTTGAAGGTGATGAGTTAGTTAAATATCTCATTACTCCAACTTAAATGGAGTATGTTCACAGTACTCATTTGGATTAGTTCTAGAACTTAAATAGCTTGTTGAAATCGGTTTCCTTAAATGATTTTTGGTTTTACAGTGTACAGTTTGCTAATTAAATAGGATTTTAATCTAATTGTATTTATTTGTGCTTTCTTTTCTTTGAACTTACATTATTTTTAGAGGCTTTTAAATAAATGCTATGTTATATTATATTATATTTTATTATATTATATTATATTAAATTATAAGCCAAAGCTGGATAATTGAAAATATAATAAAAAATTATAATAAAAATATGAAATGAAGTTCAAATTCCTCATTTAAATTTAAGGATGTTAGGTGACCACATATATAACTGTTTAATAAAATTGCTTTATTTAAATGCAGTAATATATATTGTTTATAAATACTGGGGAATAAATAAAAATATAAATTCTCAAAGGGGGTATTCTTCGTCCATATTAGAGTTTATATATATATATATATATATATATATATAT
>CAIGQZ010000461.1:13298796-13311994 GCA_903798205.1 Danio tinwini | reverse complement strand
AAATTCAAAACACAGTTAGTAAATACACAAATACAATTCGTAACTTCAAAACTGTTCGCAAATACACAAATACAATTCGGAAATTCAAAACACAGGTGATAAACACACATCCTATTTATTTGGGGAAATATTTATCATTTTTACTTGAGAATTCACAAATTGTGTTTTATATTAATGAATTGTTTTGAATTTATGAATTAGATTGTATAAATATAAATGTAAATTTTGTAAATGTAATAATTTTGAGACTGATCTAGCTCCATAATATTTTGATGTTGGTTTATTGGTCAGTTTTCTTTAAAATGTTTAAATATTGGCACACACTGACCCAAATTGTTTGAGAATCTTACAATAAGTGCTGTATGTAGTCTTATATATTGTTCCTTATAATACCCACCAATATTTGCATGCATTTTTTTGTCCCACCACAAAATCCCCAACCATATTTCCACCGTAAGTGGCCAGCTCTGATTTATAAAGCATCCAGCATTTCCCTTCCGCAGTCAGTTTCTGCATTTAAAGTGATGGTGAATGTGTGAGCTTGCACTGGAGTGGTCTTCAGTTTATTTATCCAGTCATGCTTTCAGTAATCATGTCATTCTGTTTATTTTGCTTTGCTTGTTTCCCTCTGGTTCCCCTTGGCCTTTCCTCTGGTGGTTTGGTAACAGGGCTGGAATCTGTGACTTCAGCAGTTTTTCAGATTATCACTATAGCTGCGTGTGTGTTTAGAGCTGTACAGAAAAAAACCCTCCTTGATTTCATGTTCATTGATGCTCAGTGTTGTCACTCTCCAGCCAGCCTGTGTCATAATAATCTCTCACGAAATAGCCAATTGCAGTGACTGAATGTCATGTGATTTTTGCAGCCAATCAGGAGTGTCATGACAAGGCATGGCTGGACAGATTTTTTTGAGGGGTGTGGATGGGGTGCATTGTCAGTGTATGTGGGTTGTTGACGTGACATTGCGTTTTCATTGTCACACATGACAAAAATGATTATACAGTAATTAATATTGACATCTTTTAAAATGCAGTACGTTTAAACATTGCTTTGTTTTTCATGGACCTGGTGTTATAAAATCTGCTGACTGTCTCAAGCATAGTTCAATAAATTACAGCTCTCATAAATTATAAAAAAGAAAGATGAAAATTATTATATTAAATTTATTAAAATTATTATATTATATTATATATAATTATAAATACCTCAGGCCTAATTTTACAATTATATTGGAATAGTTTTTTATCCATTTATTTGTTAAAAACAAACTTGATACATTTTGTCAGATAAATTACCATATCCTCTGGTGTGACACTATATGCTAATTTTAACTTTAATTAGTCAAATGACTCTATTCAAGATCATGTGAAGTCCATACAGTGCCCCTGTTAAGTTTATACTCATATTTTTCTGATATTTAACCTTTTTGAAATCACTATACAATTACGATTTAGGCCCAATCTAAATTCTACCCCTTAGCTTTTCCCTTTCCCCTTTTACCCCTTACTTGGGTAGGGGTGTCTCAATTGTCTTTAGCTTGAATGTGTATAGCTAAGGGGAAGTGCTAGATAGCCCTTGAAATGTAGATTTTCCAAGACCACATTTAAAACCAAAGGGTACGAAAATTTCTCAGAATACACCATCTACAACGGCAGCATGGCTGCACACGGAAGTAAGAAGATGCACAAATTAGTTTTTTTTTGTTGTCATTATTATGAATTTTTTTTTTTTACAACAAACAAGCACGTTTTAATACATTCATAACCGCGTTCGTGTTTTATCGTCATGCTTTAAAAAAAAACAAAAAAATGCTAAAAATAAAAACCGCAAAATATTAAATCTATAATCCATAATAACTCCTGTATAGTAGTCCCACAACATACTTTCACATCTGGCACTCAATGACACTTGAATCCTTGTCAGAAAAGTCTAGTGACCGGGAATGACCTTTTTACAGTGTCTGGTATTCACCTTATTTTCCGCGTACAAGTGGGCGCAGTCATTTTGGCTCGATACTTTTGGTCTCATTCACTTCCATTCATTTTTAGACATTAAAAACAGTTTGTTGCTGCTTGAAACTGATATTTTTTATTATATTTTTCTGCTTTGTCTATAATCATGTGAACACTTTTTTTGTAGAGCAAGTAGTTTGACTGTTTTCTGCTGTTTATTATTACTAGTCATTTCTCCCATAGACAACTGAATCGGAAGTTCTAAAACAATCACAAAAACGAGCGCACTCCGAATTGAAGAAGAATAAGGTCTATAATGTTGTTTTTGTTTATTTACATAGATGAATATGGCCACGGTGTAAATGCACAGTACAGTTACGATCTTATTGCCACATTATATCGTTATGATAACGTGATATCGTTGCCTTCAGTGATTTCCTGAAGATAAATACCAAAAAATAACACAACTGGAATAACTACAGCATCTGCACACGTCATCATATGTCATCGTGAGCTCTTGCTTCATATGAGATTGATGATTACGACTGCTGTAGGGGTACATTTTGAAGCCCTTCCCCTTCACACTCAAGGGTCCCTTCACACTCAAGGGCCAAGGGGAAGGGTAGGGGTACAAAAATAGAATTAGGATTGGGCCTTAATGTCATTTGGTGGGACACCCGTTGCCCAACAATGTCCAACAAGTCATGTAGGAAAAAACATATTTATAATTTCCTATATAATAATTATGAAGTTAAGTGTCCAACAATGAAGATAAATTACTCTCACACTATATGTATATTATTATGGGTTGTTTTCCTGCTGAAAAATCCAGCTTAAACCAGCCTAAGCTGGTCGACCAGCCTGGTTTTAGAGGGGTTTTGGCCATTTCCAGGCTGGTTTCCAGACATTTCCAGCCTGGTCTTAGCTGGTCAGGCTGGGAGTTGACCAGTTAAAATCAGTTTGACCAGCCAAAACCAGCTATGTCCAGCTTTAACCAGGCTGGTCAAGCAGATTTTAGCTGGTTTAAGCTGGTCATTTTCCAGCCTGACCAGCTAAAACCAGCCTGGAAATGGCCAAAACCCCTCTAAAACCAGGCTGGTCGACCAACTAAACCCAGTCAACCAGCTTAGGCTGGTTTAAGCTGTTTTTTTCAGCAGGGTTATCTTTAGTTTTACTTTGTCACACCATAGGACATTTTTACAGTACAGTAAAAAGTTAGAAGTGAAAAAGTTAGTGAGCCCTTATATTTTTTCAAACGTCAGACTTCAGTCTACATAAAAATAAATATAGTTTTATTCAGAAATTGTGTTTTGCCAAAAAAAGCTTTTTTTTGTCAACTACCCATAAATATGCTGTATATAATGTGTGTGTATTTGGTGTTGGGGAGAGTCATTACAGTTTCAGATCTGAGCACTCATGCCATCATCGGCTCAGACCTCAAACAATTTCACATGTATAATCAACATTTGAAATTGCCTGATTCTACTCCTGCCTGTTCGTGTAAGCATGGTTCCTATAATGAAGGAAGATCCTCATTGTGGCTTTTCGCTCATCATTTGCATGGCAAAGTGAACAGACAAGGCAGGAATAGAACCAGGTCAGTCTTCGGTCATTGGCTGTAGCTTTTGATTGACACTCTTTTCCTCCAATCAGGTGTTCCAAGGAAGGCTGGACTCTCTTGCCGTGGCGACGATCAAAACGCTCACGACGGTGATGCTCAAGTCACCTGCTGCAAAGGTTTGTTGTAATTAAAGGATCCCTCATTAAACTGTGTGCAGAGAATTCTTCTCGGAGGAAACTACATGTGGAACCAGATTTCATTCTTAACTAAACCCATTTGGACACCTTCAGATCCTTCAAGATAATGAAAAAGAGTGGAATTGGTGAACACAAATTTATTAGTAAATGAATAAAGCAGTCTTGTTGTCTTGTAGGAAGTGTTTAAGGAGCGAATTGGCTACACTCACTTGTATGAGGTGCTGGTGTCTCTGGGTCAACCATCCAGACACCTCCTGAAGGAACTCATGAATATGGTAAGGTGAACACTTCCTGTTTCCTGTGAGTCAGTTACTTTTAGATGATATTCTGTTTAGAGATTTATGCATTACAGATTGTTTCAAAGCACATTTACAGTCATACACGTATATCACAAATGTAATCCAAGTATTAGTACACATATCACACTGTTAACATTTAGCATGCTCCCAGCATGGTTGAGCATTATTAGCATGCTGTAAGCATGTTTTAAAGGGGTGGTCTAGAGTGTATTTTTAAGGCTTGGTTGTGTTTATAAGATGCAAAGCAATGTGTGCTCATGCTTCACTTGTAGAAAATAAAGATATTTGTTCATATGTCTTACTTTGATTATATACAGCTACTCAGCTTACATGAAAGTCACTGTCATATTTCCTAGTTCCTCCAAAAGCCTGCCCTCAAGAGGCTCTGATTGGTCAGCTAACATAATGTGCTGTGATTTGCGGATCGGCTCCACGTCACCAGGAAAAGCGTCACGCCCTTACAAGCACACGCTTTTGCACTGTTAGCCGTATCACTTTGAGCCTGAATCAGAAAGAAAATAAAGAGCACACAGCTGAACCTCACACCTGCTCTCTAAAATAAAAACCTGACAAGTGTCTTTCACATATATTCGGGTTATAAGCATGTGTAAGTAATATGAAATGTTCACATATCTTTTGCGTGTTCATGAAAGCAGGGAAAGCGTCCGCATAGAGAGACACTGCAGCGCTGCTGATGATTGTGGGTGTTTACAGTGGTTTGACTGATAAATATGAATTTGTAGCTAAATTGTTAGCATTTGTATGTTTACATCCCATTGTTTACCAGCTTGTTTTTGTCCTCGCTACAACTTACTGTTAACGCTAGAAACTGCATATAATAGATACATTTTAACAAATAAAAATACTTACAGGTTGTTGCTCACAATCCACAGCTTCGTCTATTATGGTTGGAGCTACTCCTTTGAGGAGTTTTTAGCTGAATCCAGCACTGAACTGGGAGAGATTATGGAAGTTCTCCTTTGTCAAATGCTAGCTATATATTTTTTTATAATTCTCTGGAACATAATTAAACTGTAAGCACTTCTCTCTCTGTGTCGTGTCCACTAGCCCGGATGTATTTATTTATTTATTTATTTATTTATATTAAGATTTAGTTTTGGTCTTTTTGCCTTTATTAGATAGGACAGTAATGAGACAGGAAGCGAAGTGTGAGAGTGAGAGGGAGGTAGGGTTGGGAAATGTCCTCGAGCCGGGATTCGAACTCAGGACACCATGCTAATATATGCTAATGCACCGTATGTCTGTCTGCTAACCACTAGGCTATTGTGGCGACCTGCATGTATTTTTTTGTCGTCCCCAAACTTTGTTCGTTGTAGGTTCTGCTAAGCTAACTATGTAAAAGCCAATGTTTCACTTTACATTGAACTTTGAGCATATTACATTCAGAGATGTTGTTCACACAGCTACATTACACATCAACTAAAGTTTAAAATATGAAATCATAGTGGATCTCCCCTTTAACACATGGCTGGCTGGTTTTAGCATGTTGTTAGCATTATTTAACAAATTGCTATTATATTTTTTGCATTGCTAGCATTTTTCCAGCATGGTTTAACATGTTTTAGCACATTGATAACATTATTTAGTGCACTGTTTACATTTTAGCATGTTACTATCACATTTCTAGCATGATTTAACATGCTAATATATCTTGTTATGATTTAGCATACTGATGACTGCACGTGTTTTGCTTGGTTTAGTGAAATTCAGGTTGTTTGCATGCTTTTAATTTAATATAGAATCTGTTTATCACAATTTACCATGATATAGCATATTAAAAGCATTCTACTAGCATGTTTCTAGCAGGATTATTTAGTACATTGCTAACATGTTTGTAGCTTGATTTACATCGATTTGCACCTTTTTGGTGCCTTGAAATTCCTGGTTTCCGCATGGTATTAGCAAACTTTCATTACTCTGATAACATGTCAGCCACAGTACGCAATAGCATTTTTTTCCTTCTCAGTGGACGTTTCACTACGTCTCACCCTCTGACTCTCTGTCTCTCTCTCTCTCTCTCTCTCTTCATCCTCATGTTCATCAGGCTGTTGAAGGTGAGCATTCGTCTGTCGGCCTGCTGGGCATCAGTAACGTGGATCCTCTGTTGCTCCTGATCCAGTGGCTCCCGGAGCTGGACTCTGCCGAGCTGCAGATCTTTACTGCCGACTGGCTCCGGCGTATCTGCGGTCTGAACCGGCGCACGCGAGCTACCTGCGTTAACTCCTGCATGACTGCTGTAGTGCTGTCGGCTCTGGAGAGACACCAGCGGCTGCACCGGGCCTGTGCCGAGAGTCTGGTGGCTCTGCTGGGCTCTTTGGGCAGTCAGTCACTCAGTTCCTCCGAGCTCCAGCTTCTATTGAGGCTCCTGCGTCAGGACGAGCCGGGCCGTGCTCACCCGTATGTGGGACCAGTGCTGTGTTCACTGCTTGGGATGGTGCGCAAACAGGGGCTGGAAAGCGCCATGCAGTATTTTGATCTGTCACCACCCATGGCTGGCATCGCTGTGCCTACTATCCTCCGCTGGCCAGGCTCCGCCTTCAGCTTCTTTGCTTGGCTGTCATTGGACCAAGATCAGCTGGGCCCGCCCAGCAAGGGAGAGAAGAGAAAACAGCTGTATAGGTGAGAGTGGAAATCAGCGTTTTAATTTGTAAAATCCATGTGTGTATATAAACTAATAATAAAAAAATACTTGGGGTTGATATGATTTTTAAAAACCCTTTGTTCATTTGATATTAAAACCAAAAAAAACATCAAACTATAATGATATTAAAAATAAGTTAGTTTAAAATGACAATTAGAATGTAAATTTACTTTTCAAGAAACAGTTGAAAACAGTTGTGCTGCATCATATTTTGTGGAACCTGACCAGTTTTTTTGATGAAAGTTTAATATAGCAGTATTTATTTATTTAGTTTTTAGATTTTTTTTATTATTAAAAAACTATTATATAATAATGAACTAATTCAATATTACATACACTCATCGGCCACTTTATTAGGTACACCTTACTAGTACAGAGTTCGACCCCCTTTTGCTTTCAAAACTGCTTTAATCCTTCGTAGCACTGATTTAACAAGAAGCTGGAAATATTTCTTAGAGATTTTGGTCCATATTGACATGATAGCATGTCAATATTGACTATGATGCGAATCTCCCGTTCCACCACATCCCAAACGTGCTCTATTGGATTGAGTCTGGTGACTGTGGAGGCCATTTGAGTACAGTGAACTCATTGTCATGTTCAAGAAACCAGTCCGAGGTGATTCACGCTTTATGACATGGAGCGTTATACTGCTGGAAGTAGCCATCAGAAGATGACTACACTGTGATCATAAAGGGATGGACATGGTCAGTAACAATGCTCAGGTAGGCTGTGGTGTTGACACGATGCTCAATTGGTACTAATGGGCCCAAAGTGTGCCAAGAAAATATCCCCCACACCATTATACCACCAGCAACCTGAACCATTGATACAAGGCAGAATGGTGCTTTCATGTTGTTGAACCAAATTCTGAATTTTTCATCCGAATGTCACAGTAGAAATCAAGACTCATCAGACCAGGCAACGTTTTTCCAATCTTTTATTGTTCAATTTTGGTGAGCCTGTGTGAATTGTAGACTTGCATTGTAGACTTGTTTCCTGTTCTTAGCTGACAGGAGTGGCAACCGGTGCGGTCTTCTCCTGCTATAGCCCATCCGCCTCAAGGTTGGACGTGTTGTGTGTTCAAAGATGCTCTTCTGCAGACCTCGGTTGTAACGAGTGGTTATTTGAGTTACTGTTGACTTTCTGTCAGCTGGAACCAGTCTGGCCATTCTTCTCTGACCTCTGGCATCAATAAGGCATTTGCGCCCACAGAACTGCCTCTCACTGGATATTTTCATTTTTTCTGATCATTCTCTGTAAACCCTAGAGATGGTTGTGCATGAAAATCCCAGTAGATCAGCAGTTTCTGAAATTCACAGACCAGCTCGTCTGACACCAACAACCATGCCACGTTCAAAGTCACCTTTCTTCTCCATTCTGGTGCAGCAGATCGTCTTGACCATGTCTACATGCCTAAAGGCATTGAGTTGCTGCCATGTGATTGGCTAATTAGAAATTTGCGTTATTGAGCAGTTGGACAGCTGTACCTAATAAAGTGGCCGGTGAGTGTATGTAGTCATTGCATTTAGTTTCTAAATGCCTGATTTGCTGTATATCCTACACTGTAAACAAATTGTAATCATTTTTATTAAAATTTTATATAATAATTTTTCAACTGGTTTTCCTTTATGTTTAAAGTCAGATTCTGACTTTGACTTCTAGATTTTATCATGTTGTTTTTTTCACCGTCTTGATGTGTTTTTATGTTACTTTTACTTGTTATATGCAAAAAATGTCTACATTCCTATTGTTTTTTTCAAATTAACAAATTTAAGATTCTAATCTGTGCACATACGGCACACATGCCTCCTAATTTTTAAAAAATAATGCTTACTGTGATATTTGTGTGCTTTAACTACTTGTTTTTCTTTTATATTTGTGTAGTTTTTTCACCGCTGGCGGTACCGGGTTTGAAGCCTTCATCAGTTCAGCCGGAGTACTTGTGGTTGCTGTGTGTACTAAGAAAGAATACGTCACCGTCATGCTGCCTGACTACTGCTTCTGTGATTCGCTCTGGGTGAGGAAATGTTCTGCAATAAACTGAGGTCTGCTTGTCTAGTGTATGAAGTTGAGCTTAATGAGATGTTTTTGACCTTCAGCACAGTATTGGTGTAGTTCACGTGCCAGGAAAGAGGCCGTTTGGCCAGAGTCTGGTCTATATCTTTGTGGACGGACAGCAGAAACTATCAGCACCTCTAAAATACCCGACCATGACTGAGGTGAGAGAGAGACATGTGTTCATACATTACAAATAGTTTGTTAAAAAGTTGATCAATCAAAATAGAGAAATTTAAGGCCTTTAAAGTATTAAAGGGCACCTAGGTTACCACTTTTCCCAGATTTAATATAAGTCTTTTGTGTCTTCAGAATGTGTCTGTAAAGTCTCAGCTCAAAACACCCATCAGATTAATTATTATACCTTTTAGAAGTTTCTATTTTATAGCTCTAACCATCAGGTAGCGTTTTTTGTGAACTGTGCCTTTAAGGCTAGTCCTCCCCGCCTAGACATAAAGGAAGCTGATCTTGTGTAATGTTTGTGAGACATACTACAGAAAGATCTTTACCAATAAGGATTTGATGCATTTGTTGTGGAGTCGCAACGATAAGTCACACACAATGTCATTACAAAGTTTACGCACACACAGAGATACTTACACAAACACAGCTCGGACACACACACACACACACAACAGCTTTGCACTGTTTTTGCATGCAAATGTGACAGGATACAGGTTAATATCCACTGCTGTATGGATATCTTTTATGTTAACTGTTATGTCCTGATCCAACGTCCACAAACCGGGATTGAAGCGTCTTCTCGTATAATTGTCCTGACACGCGGCTGTGTTGATGAAGTAAATGGCTGTAATTCATTACACACATGCACTCTTTTAAAACATTTTAAACTTGTAAAACTAATTCTTGATCACATTTGATGATGATTGATGATTCTAGCGAACTGAACAGACCTTGTATTGCCGGTTGCTTTGCGCACGTCCTGTCTTGTTGATTTGATTATACACATTACTGCGGAGACATATTAATACGCGGCTGTCAATCAATTTGGTGGGCAGGGGCACCGCACTCCTACGTCAAGTTGCGGTTGGCCTCAAAACCGCTCCATTTGGTCCACCGTTTTTATGTTGTTAAATTGGAAAAAAAAAGCACTGAGTGTGTTTATATCACCCCAATATGACGCTCTATACAATATACCTACACATATGTCTGTCCAAACAGCTTGAAAAGTAGATTTTTCGTCATAGGTGCCCTTAAAAAAGTCTTAAATGCTATTTTGCAAGATATTTAATTTTATATATTTTTTTATTATGCAATGTATTGGTTGTACGCTAAAGTTTGCCTGAATTAAATCTGTGAACATCAGGATGCGGTGTAGTTTATGAAATCCTACTAGATTTGCTTTGTTTACTGCAGAGCAAGGCAACACTATTATTTCTGCAGCTCTATAGGTGCCAACCTACTGCATTAGCTAGATTTAATAGATTTGTATTCAGTATATGAATAATGTTTTAGTTTTGGATTAGTTTCTTACTTTAATATTTAGTAAATATACTGTAAGTTAAAATTTCGCCAGTGTTTCCAGTTGAAAAGTAGTTATGAGGTATTAAAAGGTATGGAAAGAGTCTTAAAGGTCTTAAAAGGTATTGAATTTCACTCTCTGATTCCTGTATATACTCTTATAATACATAAGCATAAGTATGTATACTAAAATACACACTGTGCATCAGAAATGGTGTACTTTCCTACTATATAGTATGTGAAAAACAGTTTGTGAGCTGGATTTTACTATCTTTAACATTCAGTGAGTTTGCAGACTTTGACATACTACTGTATAAAGTAGGGAAGTATGACGGATGACTTGACAATCGCATATCAATGAGGTGTGGAAGTGTTTCCTTCAGTGTTCATGTGTGAATGTTTCTATCTCTCAGGCCTTTACGTCATGCTGTATCGGTTCAGCGGGTCACCGCACCACCACCCCTCCTCCATCTCAGATCCCAGATCCTCCATTTTCTGGAGCTCATCCATCCGGACGCTCATCCTTCGGCGCCATTCTCCCGGGATGGGGAGGACTGCTGGGCACCAAACCCGAGTCGGTCACCAAACTGATCTCTGCTGGGACGCAGGACAGTGAGTGGGGCAGTCCCACATCACTGCAGGGCCAGCTGGGCAGCGTCATGGTCTTCCACGAGCCGCTGCAGGCCACTCATGTCAAAGCCCTCTGTAGCGCAGGACCAAACTGCATCTCGCCCTTCAGGAGTCAGGAGGCAGAGCTGGGAGAGCTGGCACCCAAACTCCTGCTGCACTACTCTCCAAAGGTGATCCGTTTAGCAATAGTGATCATAAGAAACTTCTTTGAAAAACAGTTCAAAATTTAATGACCACAAAGCTTTGAACTGTAGTGTATGCAAATGTTAAAAAGTGACAGAAATAAAAACATAATAGTTTTAACTAGAACCTACTTTGATGTTGGCTTGAGAAAGCAAACGTGACCACGCTAGGACTGGGAATGGCAGTTGGCAGGAAGCACAGCGGTTGCTAAGTTGTTGCTAGGCAGTTGCTAAAATGTTTATGGCATTGTTAGGTGGTTGCTAAGCAGTTGCTAAATGGCAATGCTTGTGTACATGATTAATCAAATACATAGTAGGCATTTCTAGCATATGTTATTACACTTTTATAATCATTAATAGCATGTAGCTAATTGTTATTAGCACTTGGCTTATCATTGTTACCATACATAGTACACAGTCAGGAAGTCCCATTTGCTAGCATGAGTCAAAGGAGCCAAAACCCAGGTCCCGACGATGTTCCGATGTAGAGATATTACTGTTTTAAAAATTAGCCTGTTATATTGCTATGGGGACAATTGACAGTTTAATGATAATACATCAAAGCCTCTTGCCAATAAAAGTGATATAAATCAACCACGATGTCTCTATGACAGTCAAAAACTGGGTTTGGACATTATGCAAAATGGCTTGCCATATTTTATTGAAAATATAAGCTTAATAAGTGTGAAAGTGATGCATGCAAAAATGGCTTGCCATATCAGTTAAAAATATGGAGTTTAAGTCATGGAATTTATGGCTTGCCATATTTTGAGAAAAAATAATACTTAAAAAGTATTTATTGGAAAACTATAAGTCTGATAAACCTGTAAAGATATAGCAGCAAAATCTAATGTAGAACACAGCTTTCAGCCAAATTTGGGGATTGTATTTTTTTATATGCCCGGATTATTGAAATGTAATATTGTAGCATTTTTTTATTCAAAAATGATAATTCTGATTAGCATGAGGAGATATAGCAACAATCTTGAATGCAGAAGACACATTTTGACCAAATTTGGGCCTTGTAGGTTGAACGGCCTAGGAGGAGATACGTTTGGTTTTGAGGACAGGGTAGTATAACAGTATGTTGGCTTTCTCAAACCAACATAATAACTGATTTCTTTTATTTTTGCCATGATGACAGCACATATTTTACTAGATATTTTTCAAGATACTAGTATTCAGCTTAAAGTGACATTAAGGGTGCTTTCACACTAGCACTTTTGGTCTTCACCCGGGTTCGTTTGACATCAGAGTATGGTACGTTTAGCTAGTGTGAACATTGTCTTCTGAACTCTGGTGTGCACCCATGAACCGTACTCTAGTCCGCCTGAAAGAGGTGGTCTGGGGTACGGTTCGTGCAAACTCGAGTCCGGTTCACTTCTGAAATGAATGCAATCGTACCAAATAACAGAAGTGAAATCGCCAACTGTACAGCAAACTTTAGTTTTCATAACGTTCATTCGTGTCTGTATGTCTGTGTATCACTTTAGCGACAAGTGGGACTGACCCAGTGCAAACAGTGATAATGTCTGCTTGTCTCCATCAAAAACGACTTCTGCAGACATTGTGTGATGTTCTGAACGTTTTTAATATTTTTTTGCAGCAGATAGACACAAGTGGCTCTCTGTATTTCGGTTTTGATAACAAAACCAAAAGATTCAGTAAAAGCAGAACGACCGTGATATGCTTATGTCTCTATTTTGGCGCTTTGCTTTTGTGGCCGCCACCTAGCAACAGCTGTACACAAAACAGCAGCTTGATGATGCAAATACCAGGGTTCAGAAGAAAAAAAGTCTGTGAACACAAACCAGCCGAGAAGGTGGCAAATGGGGACAATCAAACTTTGGTTCGAAAGAAAGCATTTGAACCAAGTGTATTTTGCAAGATATTAAATTTTATATAATTTTTTATTATGCAATGTATTGGTTGTACGCTAAAGTTTGCCTGAATTAAATCTGTGAACATCAGGATGCGGTGTAGTTTATGAAATCCTACTAGATTTGACATCATACTGCTTTGTTTACTGCAGAGCAAGGCAACACTATTATTTCTGCAGCTCTATAGGCACCAACCTGCTGCATTAGCTAGATTTAATAGATTTAATACCGGGGTTCAGAAGAAAAAAAAGACTGTGAACACAAACCAGCCGAGAAGGTGGCAAATGGGGACAAT
>CAIGQZ010000461.1:13264207-13276914 GCA_903798205.1 Danio tinwini | reverse complement strand
CGTACTCAGTCTCTCTGCTTTCGCTTGACTTTTGTCCACTCTGTCGCCTTATAGCAGCAGTCACATATTTACTCTGGGTGGGGAAATTTTATACTACATATATATATTTCATATCGTATCCTCGCACTGCCCTAATATGCAGTATAATACCTTGAAAGTCTGTTATATTTAACTCTTTTATAACATTATAAATGTCTTTACTGTCATGAATGTGTTACTGAATGTGTTACTGTTATGAATGTGCTGAATTGAATTCGTTTTAAAACTGCTCTCTCTGTAGGGCTGACTCAGAAGAGGCAGGTCAGAAGGAGAAGCTGGTGATCTCTGAGGACTGTGAACTGGTGACGGTGGTGGATGTTTATCCTGGTCGACTGGAGCTCACAACTCAACATATCTACTTCTACGACAGCAGCACAGAGAAAGAGGAAGGTCAGGAGGAAGTGCTGAAATACAGCTGTTTGAACATCTCTTTGAGGAGTGGAAAGTGATTGTACTGATGTTGTGCACTTTTTAGGTGTGGGTCAAGACTTTAAATGGCCTCTGTCTCAGATCCGAGAGATTCACCTGCGCAGGTACAACCTCCGACGATCAGCTCTGGAGATCTTTCTCATCGATCAGACCAACTATTTCCTGAACTTTAAGAAGGAGGTCAGGAATGTTCTGTAATCTGCTTTCCATCTTTTCTTTATGAATGTAATGATGTGTGTGAATGCTTAAAGGGATAGTTCACCCAAAAATGACAATTTCTTGTTAATTTACTCACCTGCAGGTCATTCTTGATGTAGCTGACTTTCTTTCCTCAGTAGAAGATTAAAGAAGATTTTGAGCTGAATCTGGGGTTTTTGGTGATTCATATAATGGCAGTGAATGGTTACAGTTCTTTTTTTTATATTAAAATAAACACATTAAAATAAGTCCAAATCAACAGTCATGGCTCTTGACGACACACTGAGATCTTGTGAAGTGAAATGCTCGCTCCGTGTAAGAAATTGAACATTGTTTACTGTTTTACAGTATTATTTCACAGTACATTAGCATGTGCGAATGTAGTCAGATTGTCGTTTTGATGACAAATGTGCGAGGGTTGGTGACACAATCACCAATATCTATCACCAAACTGCGTCACCTGACTTTTTAAACCAAAAAACCTGTCACTATTTACTTCCATTATATGTATCACCAAAGGCCAGATTCAGCTTAATCTACTTTGACGTTTTAATAAAGAAAAAGTCACATCATCTTGCTTGAATGACCGGTGGGTGAGTAAACGAAGAGGAAATGTTCTTTTTTTTTGGATGAACTATCCCTTTAAACCCGTTTTATGAGCCTTATGTTTGGTACCGTTCTGTTTAGGGATGCACTGATACCATTTTTTTTTTTATCTGATCCTGATACCAAAATTCTGATGATCCGATCTCGATATTGTGCGTTTTTTTTTTTTTTATTATTAACATAAAACATAATTCTAACATTAACATAATATTAAAGTTCTGGTGATACTCAAATAATATATCTTTAGTAAAAATAACAGACCTACTGTATAGGCCTACTTTATATGACAGACAACACAATCTCACTAAAAATATGATGCTTGCTATAAACTATAGGCTACATTATTTAAGCATTCGTTATGACAATGATATGATCAGTTGTGGTCCAGCTTGTTTCCTTTTTGATATTAAGATTTTTCTTTGAAATCTGTAATAGGCTACCACTATTGACCCTAATCGTTGGTAAAATAACCAGCCTTTTAGCAAAGCCTGATATTTTCTTGCAGGTTTGAAGCAGACTAAACTAAACCGACTGAGGCCAGTTTTACTTAATAAACATTCCCTCGCCTAAACTCGCCGTGAATGAGATGGAGAAACTGAAAGCATGTCTGAATTTGATTTCTGTCTGAAAAATTATCTTTTTGAAACAAATTTCGTTTGCTTTAATTTGTTGGTTATTTTAATGTATTTTTTGTTGGTCAGTTATCTACGAAATAAACAAGAATATTTGAGGTGAAGTTTAAAACAAGGTCCGCATGTGCTTCAGCGCACAAACTGCTAAACAGGTCTAATAAAAAAATATTAATATAAATAAAATGGCAGTGAAATATTTACAATTTCAGAGTAGCCTATATTAGGCTAAATAATTTTCTGTTAATGACAATCCATATTGCGGCCGTCAGTTTCACTTTTATTCATTTAATCAACTACTTTGACCACAATGAGCCAGGCTTTACAAAGTATTCGCAGCACTGAAAGTATTCCCCTCGGAAGAATAAACTCAGTCTAAAACAGCAGCACAAAGCGGGGAAATCAGTCTTACTAAGGATCTGTCCAATGTATTATTATTTTTTTTTTTATGTTTTTTTTTGTGTTTTTCACCTTTAATTGAGATAGGACAGTTGAGGTTATAGACAGGAAAGCATTAGGAGCAGAGAGAGGGGTAGAGTCGACAAAGGATCTCAAGCCGGGAATCGAACTCGGGTCGCCGTGAGCATCATGGTGCTAAATGTCGACACACTTAACCACTAGGCTATTGGCGCCGACTGTCCAATGTGTTATTGAGCCTTTTCTAATTTAAAGTTTCAGGTAGGCCTACTTTGTGTGTGAAGAGCAGGTAATAACCCTCTCTACCTACTCCAGTGTTGAGAATGCGATCTGCTGGTCTAACAGACGCAGCGCGACATCTTTTAGAAACGGCAATGAACTCCATGTTGCAGGTCAAAATGAACCCATTTAATGCAAAACTAAATGCATTTCTCTAATGATTACTTATATTAATAGGAACAAATAGTCATGGAGAAAGTTTTTCGAGTTGTCATGAACGCGACACACAGTTTGAGTTGTGATTGTATACAGAATGATTGACTGGCGCAGCGGCGGGAAGCGCTGAAGTGAACATGAATTTAACCACTTGAATATTCATCTGTGCTTCACATTAAGCTATAGAATGGCTTCAAAACATTTAGGATATAGTAGGGCTGCATGACCACTTTCTAGTGCCTTATAATAGGCTTCCTTCATGGTTTTTATTGGCTTTTAAATTACACAGAATACAGCGCACGTGCATGATCAGATTTGTATCGGTACCAGCTGGCCGATACCCGGTCCAGCAAAAATATGCGGTATCGAACTAATATCCAAGTATCGGGATCGGTGCATCCCTAGTTCTGTTTTACATATAAACAAATGTTCACTTTTAATTGCATGAATTATTTGTTTTATGCATGCACATTTTGCACAAGATCGTGATATCAGCTGTGTAAATTCCAATGGCGTGTATGGATTTTATTTTGATTTCTAAAGAAGCCCTCGAGTAATAGAATGTTTGTTATATATTTCTGAAATTGATCATACCCAGATTAAATACACACATTAGTGCTATTGCCTATGTAGTGAATTCTTGATTCGCTGTTATTTGTCAACTGTCCCGCCGCCTTCTCTGTCACTCCTGATTAGCTGTTTGTGGGTTTGATTGACAGGTCCGTAATAAAGTGTACAGCCGGATGCTGCTTCTGCGTTCTCTGTCTCTTCATGCCACTCACTCGCCGCAGGAGCTGCTCAAAGCCTCTGGACTCACACAGGTCAGGCAGAGATTCTATATACACCTTTTTCTTACGATGATGATTATGATTCTTTATGTGAATTATAGGAGCAACTTTTGTTAATCAGTGAAGCGTTTAAAAAAAACTATGTACAATGAGATGGCGTTAATACTGTATTCAACTTAATAGACTCAACAAATTACTTTAAACAGGTAAAATCATGTCTTTACAAAGGCATATCATGGATATACAGTTGAAGTCAGAATTATTAGCCCCCCTGAATTATTAGCCTCCCTGTTTATTTTTTTCCCCCAATTTCTGTTTAACAGAGAGAAGATTTTTTTCAACACATTTCTAAACACAATAGTTTTAATAACTCATCTCTAATAACTGATTTATTTTATCTTTTTCATGATGACAGTAAATAATATTTGACTAGATATTTTAAGACACTTCTATACAGCTTAAAGTGACATTTAAAAGCTTAACTAGGTTAATTAGGTTAACTAGGCAGGTTAGGGTAATTAGGCAAGTTATTGTATAATGATGGTTTGTTCTGTAGACTATCTAAAAAAAATATTGCTTAAAGGGGCTAATAATTTTGACCTTAAAAATGGTCAAAAAAATTTAAAACAGCTTTAATTCTTGCCGAAATAAAACAAATAAGACTTTCTCCAGAAGAAAAAATATTATCAGACATGCTGTGAAAATTTCATTGCTCTGTTAAACATCATTTGGGAAATATTTAGAAAAGAAAAAAAATTCAAGGAGGGGCTAATAATTATGACAAACTGTATAGGGAATACAAAAAGAGATCATGTGGAGGAACAAAACACAGTGTGGTCAAGTAGAACAAGAATTCGATTTACATGAAATTACGTCTATATCATGAATACATGGGACAACAAACTACACACAGTTCATACATTTCTCCATAGTCAATGTGAGCACTGAGCTTGTTACCCTGCAAAAATACAAGAAACTTTCAAGAGAATGTTTCCCACTTGTGCTGTATTAGCTTTATATTGATTTCTTTTTTTACATTACATTTGACATGGAATAGATAAGATAGGCTAATCTAAACAGACTTGGCCAGCTGACCAATCAGAGTAGAGCTACGTTATGGAAAGAGAGGGGTTTACACACCTTAAGCCCAGAGTTGATTCAAACACACTCTATGGAAACTATTGCAGAATGACTCTGAAAAAAATTGTAGTTTTATATACATTAAAGGGATAGTTCACCCAAAAATGAAAATTCCATCCTCACCTTTTCCTTGTGTCAAACCTTTATGAGTTATCTGCTGTTGAACAAAGAATATATTGTATATTATATGTTAAAGTATATTGTAATATTATATGTTGGGAACCTATAACCATTGACTTCCATAATATTTACTTTTCCTACTAAGAATGCCAATCGTTACCAACATTTTTCAAAATATCTTCTTTTGTATTCATCAGAAGAAAAAAAACTAAATATTTGGAACCACTTGAGGGGGAGTAAATAGTGAGATTTTTTTCATTTTAGGGGGAACTATCCCCTTAAAACTAGTTGTAGGGCTCTCTAACACAATATCTGCACACTTTTAAATACCATCTGACCTGCTCTTTAATGTGAGTTTCCCAAACTGGAAATGCAATCAGTAATTGGAAACACGGTAGAAAAAGGCGGATAGTACAAGACTTAAAGCTGACATTGACTTCTCTCTGTCCACAGAAATGGGTGAACAGGGAGATCTCCAACTTTGACTACCTGATGCAGCTAAACACCATTGCGGGGAGGACGTATAATGATCTGTCCCAGTATCCTGTGGTGAGTGACATTCACACTCAGTCTTTCAACTACTGTATGATCATCGTTCATATATTAATGAGCTTTTCTGGTGGTTTAGTTCCCTTGGATCCTGTCAGATTATACCTCAGAGGAGCTGGATCTGTCTGATCCGCGGGTCTTCAGAGATCTGTCCAAACCTGTGGCCGTGCAAAACGAGAGGAACGCCAAAGCCGTCAGAGAGAAGTGTGTTTATGTCTATGTCAAGTCAGAACAAACTATATATACTTATTGTTTAACAGATTTTAGTCTTATTATGGACTCGTATTTTGTTTTTATTTTATTATTTGCCTGAGACATCTTGTTTTGGCATTCAGCAGTAAGTATGAGTGGCAAAAATCCTAGAATGTGTTATGAAAATATTTATTTTACTTATTTATAATTTATTTATAATTTTTTTAATCATTTTTTAATAATTTTTTTATTATTATAATTATTAATTTCTTTTATTAAGTATTTTATTTTATTTTAGCTTATTATTTGCCTGAGACATTTTGTTTTGGCATTTAGCAGTAAGTATGAGTGGCAATAATCCTAGAATGTGTTATGAAATTACAGCATCAGATGTTAATTATAATCTTTTAGTAAAGGTTACTGTTTTATTTTATTTTGTTTTATTTATTTATTTATTTATTATGTTTTTATAATTTTTGTTTTATTTATTTATTTATTATTATTATTTTTTTATTAATTAATTTATTTATTTATTTATTGTTCATTTATTTTATTTTATTATTTGCCTGAGACATCTTGTTTTGGCATTCAGCAGTAAGTATGAGTGGCAATAATCCTGGAATGTGTTATGAAAATACGGCATCAAATCTTGATTATAATCTAATTTTGTTAAATATTGTATTGGATAACTAAAATAAATAATTAAAAATATTATATTCAATATTTGTTTACACCGTGAATGCCTCTCACATTTGTTATTTTAGTATTATTAATTTTCTATTATAGTATTTTAATATTTAGCATTTGTTATTATTATTTATATTTTTTTATTACTTTTTTTGCTTTTATTTTGTAAATTTTACATTTTTTTATACATATTAAGCTATCTGAAAAAAAATATGTAAAGTATTTAACAAGCTATAAACTCAGACTTGCACAAAGTAATGGCAAAACTATTAGAAATGTACAATAAAAAAATTCTGAAATTGTTCTCAAAACTTTTGATTTGATGAAAATGGAGTCTGAATTGTGTGTTGGTAATAAGCTGCATGATATAAACTTGTACCTGAAGATTAAAAGTTTTCAGAATTTTTTGGAATTGTTGATTCAGTTTCTATTAATTACAGTAAATCATTTGTATAAAAAAAATGTAAAACATTTATTTTAGTTGTAATCTTAAAATGACACCTCATGTCTTTAATTCTGTTAATCACTTTTATGTTTCCATCTTATTTTATGGTGTTCCCTTAAAAGGCAACTTTCAGTTCAGTCAGTGAGCAGCTCAGTAGGGTTTGACAGAGAGCAAGTGCATTGAAAGTTGAAACTGAATATGTGGCAGTTCTAAATGTGTGTAAATGTGGTTGTAAATAATGTTTGTTCTACAGATATGAGAGTTTTGAAGACCCCACGGGCACCATAGACCGCTTCCACTACGGCACACACTACTCGAACGCCGCTGGAGTCATGCATTACCTCATCAGAGTTGAACCCTTCACATCCCTGCACATCCAGCTGCAGAGCGGAAGGTGAGCTTCATCTGCACCTATTACCTATTAGCTGTCCTACATTTCCTGCATCAACAAAAATAGCATGAACAGAAAAGGTCACTGAAGTCAAATTCATTTCGATATTTTGTGGCATTACATTTGTCTACAGTAGACTGTTATTACAATTAAAGTCAGTTTTATAATTTATTTAATTGCTAGTATTGAGATGAGATTTTGTTGATCTGATCACATACTGCCTCATTCTTTACCATTATGGGATGTGTAAATGGGATTTCAATTTTGGTGTCTAAAATCATGGTTTTGGGACGTAAACTTTGCCTTCCAAAATGTATGTATGGGATAAATTCTCCCCTCAAAGAAATCAGCAAAGTGGACGAAAAAATAGATATAATAAACTTTTTATTTAAAAAAATTAATGTTTTATTAATTTTTTTATAAAAATGTATTTAACAAGCTATACTGTAAAAGCAGACCTGCACAAAATCATGCCAGAAATGCATAATTTCAAAAGTATATCCACAATTCTGAGGAAAAAAATGAACTCTTAAAGGTGCAGTAGATGATTTGCCAAAATGCTGTTCGGTTAGCATATTATCTTTGGACAGCAGGGGAGGGACTGTGTTTCAAAGTCACGCCTCTAAAATCACAAATGTGCGTTCCCTGACATGACTATTTCATGTCATTCGCCAGTTAGAATTGTAGTTAGTGGTTGGCCGGCGGTGTGCATGAATTACAGTTGTTCTAAGTCACACTTACATGCTATTTCAGAGCGAATATTCAGAGTAGCGGTAACCAATATAGGGAGGCTGTCATTGTTTAAAAAAGAATCAATGTGAATACAAAAGCAATTTCAGCTCAGTAAAGCAGGCTAGGCAGAATAGCGCTATTTACTGATGTTTGTTGTTAAACAATAAAATCAACATTATCAATGCTGTTAAAGGTTCCTTATGAAACTGAAATAGTCACATGAAGATTTCAGTGGCTGAACAAAACTTGCATGCATATAACCCATTCATAACAACACAATCGACATCAGCTTTGGGGGACTAAAATAGTTTTAAAACAAAATATTACCTGGTCTCGTCTGCATGTGAACGCGCGGTGCGCATGCAGGCATGCACCCAGCCACGCGCTAATGGTGGATATGCGTAAACACAGATGCGCATCAGTCCAAATCTGCATTTGTTTTGACAGTTTGGGCTACTTATCGGAATTATATGAGATGTCGGCCCGACAATATTTAATTGGATGAACTTTTTTTGTTTTATGCATCACCCAGAATATAAAAATACATATAAACACATTTAGATCATTTACTTTAATCAGTACTACTTGAATATGAAGAGAATTTCAACCAGCATAACAAAAAAATGTTCTGAAGACATTCACCTACTGCACCTTTAATTGCAGAAAGTAAACAGATCTGAGACAAAAATTTAATCTGTCAGAAATGTATGTAGATTTGATGAACATGAAGTCAAAATTGTGAGAAGAACTGCGTGATATAAAATTGTAACTGGGAAGATGTTTTTATTTCAGCGTCTATAGAATCAGTAAAAAAGAGACATTTAAAACAGCAGGTGTGGATTGAACTCTTTCTCTTTACTGCTGATTGAATTATGATCAGCATCTTTATACCCCGTGTAAGCATAGCTTAAGGTTTCTATTAGTTAAAGGCATCTGTTGTGCTTGGTATTAAAGCAATGGCAGTGACAAGTAAATAGGCTTGTTTTTGATCCTGACCTGTTTTTACCAGATGTTTTTCTGTGGTTTGCAGGTTTGACTGTGCCGACCGTCAGTTTCACTCCATTCCTGCTACCTGGCAGACGCTCATGGACAATCCCAATGACGTCAAAGAGCTCATCCCAGAGTTCTTTTACTTCCCAGAGTTCTTAGAGAATCAGAACGGTAAATATTTGTTATTTCTAGTATTTGTGATTTCTTGTATCTTTACATTAGATTGATTTATGTTATATACTTAGAAAAATAATTGTATAATAATAATACTTTTATAATAATAATAATCATAATAATAATAATATTCAGTATAGCTATTTATATAAGGGTAAATTGCATTTTTTTGAGGGGATGGAGGTTATGCGGTTGAGGGGGGCTCGTGCTGCTGTAGAGCTTTATGTGTAGCAACACCCCTGACCACAAGTGAAAACCCAAACACACTTTAGTGTTCTGTTAAACACATTCAGACTTAAATGCACTGCAAAAAAATTTTTTTTCTTAAAATATATAATACTAAAACCACAAGTAGGTGGCAGAAATTCTCCTGTGTAATAATGAGATAATTAATGTATTATAGTAATTTAAACGATTTGTTCAAAAGTGACTGTCTTCATGAATGAATCATTTAATAACTGACTCAAATGATTTGATTCATTTAATTCACCACATTTTGGACCCACAAATGTTTCGCTTTGGATCCATTTTCGATAGAAGAGAAAAAAATTATGGACAATATTTTGTCTCAAATGTATAGCTCATTTAATATTATGTCAAACTTACAGATTGAATATTGTCAAAGCACGTTTTTAATGACTTTCATACTAGAAAATGCTGCACTTGAGGCTGATTTAGAAAAAAAAACTGGTTTTAATTTTGAGCAATTTTTTCTTGTTTTAAGTAAAAACTCTCATTTTATTTGTTATACAAAACTTCTGGAAATCTTAAAGGTCTCATTCCAGTTGACATCTTAAAATTGTGATCTCCAAAAACCAATGGCTGAAGAAACACTGGCAATCCGGAAAATCATTCTAAGATAATTATTATAAAATTTTTTCTTTTAAATTTACACCTTCCAATTTAAGACTAAGATCTAATCTTCATCGAATTTATTCTGTAAAACAGGTAATTGCAAAATTTCATAAAGATGTTTATTTAAAATGTGTTTTCTGTAATGATAAAGAAGAGAGTGTTGTTCTTTATTTTATGATTGTATTTATATACAATTACCTTTTTTTAAGCAGAGTACGAATATTGCATTGGAATTCAAAGAAAAATATGTTTGATTTTTTTTTTTTATGAGCTTACAGTTGACTTCAAAATTTTTGCTCATTATACATGGAACATATTTTATTCATAACCGGGCAGTGAAAAAAACTTATTTTACTCACTTTAAAATAGAAATAGGTCATTAGGGCCAGATGGAATCTGCAGACATTTTTTGCTATTTCTGCAGAGAATTTTGGTAAAAATCTGCGGATTTCTGCTGAATTATTTTAGGAGAATCATAACTAAAACCTTAAAATTCGAAATAAAAAATAATATCTTTTTAACTTGTATTTAATATTTAAAATGCAAATCCAATTAGATTAACAGTAAATAGTTAACTGTAAGTAAATAAACAGAATTAACGATTAACGAAAAATCTGCGGAATTCTGCGCGCGCAGATTCCGTGTGGGCCTAGTCATTACCTATGTATGATAAACTGTTATGTTATTGCCCTTGTATGTTCTGGGTTTTACAATTGCAAAAAAAAAAAACTCACTTTGTTTGAATTCTCTTTCTGAAAGCAAGATTTTAATCCTTAAGTAATATTGCTTAAGTGTGTTGTTTTAACAACAATATTTCTATATTTCAAATGCTAAAAAATAGAGTAAGAAAGATACACACTTTCCTTTTAAAGAGCGCTTTCAGTCAACACAGTGTCACGTTTCCGCTCCAGCTCGTTCATACAGTATGGTCTCATTCTCTCTGTCATTGTTGCAGGATTTGACCTGGGCCGCTTGCAGATCTCTAAAGAGAGGGTAAATGATGTCATCCTGCCTAAATGGGCCAAATCTCCTGAGGATTTCATCTACAAGCACCGCAAAGCCCTGGTGAGCTCGATTCTGATGACCTCATCACTGCTCTTCCCCACTAACCTCAATAGAGAGCCTCCGGGGAGCCGTGTGTAATTGAATACCACCCGCTCAGTTTCTGTTTCTCTCTTCCTCTTAATTCCTCTGCCGCTTCTGTCCTATTAAAGCCTGGAGCTGTGAGAAATGCCTTTGTGAAAGGTTACAAAACTAGAACGACAGATGCGTGTCTCGCTGTCATCTCCTGACTGATGGCCTCAGGTCTGTCTGTAGACAAGGATTGGTTGTGACTAGAGATGTCAATTTCTACAAATTACACAGAACGATCATCGTTTAACACTAGAACCGCTAGAGGTCGGTGTATATCTAAATCTTCCAGCAGGTCAAATTTATCCATGCAAATGACTGGGGTTTTGATATGGCTACAAAACTTATTATGCTGCAGTTATGGCTCTGGCTTCACAGAGAAATGTTTACATTCTAGAGTTTATTATTTTTTTGTTAGACCGCGATTCTGCATCAAATTCTGAAATTTTCAAAATCCTAAATCGATTCTAAGCTTAATTTTTAAAAGCAGATTGCCCTCTAGGCTAATTTTGAAGTGCAGATTGCGCTCTAGGCTAATTTTGAACAGCAGATGGCGCTCTAGGCTAGTTTTTAACAGCAGAAGGCACTTTAGGCTAGATTTGAACAGCAGATTGCGCTTTAGGCTAATTTTGAACAGCAGATGTCGCTTTAGGCTAATTTTCAACAGCAGATGGCGCTCTAGGCAAGTTTTTAACAGCAGATGGCACTCTAGGCTAATTTTGAACAGCGGATGGCACTCAAGGCTAGTTCTTAACAGCAGAAGGAGCTCTAGGCTGGATTTGACCAGCAGATGGCGCTCTAGGCTAGTTTTTCAAAGCAGACAAGGCTCTAAGCTTGTCTTTAACAGTAGATGGCGATCTAGGCTACTTTTTAACAGCAGATGGTGCTCTAGGCTATTTTCTAACAGTAGATGGTGCTCTAGGCTAGATTTAAACAGCAGATGGCGCTCCAGGCTAGTTTGTAACAGCAGATGACACTCTAGGGTAGTTTTTATCAGTAGATGGCACTCTAGGCTAGTTTTTAACAGTAGATGGCACTCTAGGCTAGTTTTAACAGCATACTAGTATAGTTTTTGACAGCAGTTGGCGCTCTAGGCTTGTTTTTACCAGCAGAAAGTACTCTAGGGTAGTTTTTAAAAGTAGATGGCACTCTAGGCTAGTTTTTAACAGTAGATTGAGCTCTAGGCTTGTTTTTAACTGCAGAAAGTACTCTAGGCTAGTTTTTAGCAGTATATGGCGCTCTAGGCTAGTTTTCAACAGCATACTAGTATAGTTTTTGACAGCAGTTGGTGCTCTAGGCTTGTTTTTACCAGCAGATGGTGCTCTAGGCTAGTTTTAACAGCAGATGGTGCTCTAGGCTAGTTTTAACTGCAGATGGCGCTCTAGGCTAGTTTGTAACAGCAGATTGTGCTCTAGGCTAGTTTTTAACAGCAGATGGCGCTCTAGGCTAGTTTGTAACAGCAGATGGTGCTGTAGGCTAGTTCTTAACAGCAATCTAGTATAGTTTTTGACAGCAAACGGTGCTCTAGGCTAGTTTTTAACAGCAGAAAGCACTCTAATATAGTTTTTAACAGCAGGTGGCCCTCTAGGCTAGTTTTTAACAGCAGAAAGCAGTCTAAAGTAGTTTTTAACAGCAGATGATGCTCTAGGCTAGTTTTAAACAGCAGATGGCCCTCTAGGCTAGTTTTTAACAGCAGATGGCCTCCTAGGCTAGTTTTTAACAGCAGATGGCGCTCTAGGCTAGTTTTTAACAGCAGATGG